>CAJVPY010004736.1:0-12251 GCA_910591965.1 Dentiscutata erythropus | reverse complement strand
AACTTAATTGGTAAGTTTCGAAAAATCACGAGAATACGAAGTACTTTAAACTGTATAAAAAATCAAAAAAATTTTTTTATTAAATTGGCTAAGCCACATCCAAATTCGGGGTTGTCCACTATGCTGTGGAATACACCATATCTACAAATATCCATTAAATAACAAGTATTAATTTATGAAGTAAGAAACTTTCAGAATTATAATACAAAAAGAAAAAAATAATATATTGAATAGTAATCAAATATACAAGATCACTTGTAAATTTAAACAAATAATTAAATAAAATATAGAGACAATTTATTGTATAATACAGTAGATATATGGAGAAATTTTAAATACTAAGTAATCAAAGAGTAATGGTATATATAAATTCGCTTCAAATATAATAAATAAATAATTGAATTGAACTGAATAATTTAAGTATTAAAATAAGAGATGTGGCGACTTAGTGTAGTAGTCTAGTCATCACCCTCTCCAAGTGGCAGATCTAGAGTTCAAATCTCACTGGCAACAATATTTGAATAATAGCCTGTGTTACAGTTTACAGTTGTCAATTATCAGTTGGATCTAGAGCTAAATCTATAATCTCGGTCACACCATCTAGTTATGGGAGCTTTGGCACAATAAATCTAAGAAACCAGAATAACTGAAAACCCATTTGGCAAGTTCTGAATTTTGAGGGAGCAGTGATCTTTGACAGTACCACAGGGCCCGAGATCGGTGAACCGAGCGATCAGGTCCACTAGCGGAGAACACATTAGCTGAACCACCAGGTTGTCACACCGGAGAAAAGTGTATATGCTCTAAAAGTATAAACCAAGAGGAGGGTGTCCTTCAAGCACCTAAAGCCTGGACAGACCAACTCTTCCAAGTTGTTAGCTGGAAATAAAGGAGGGACCGGTAAAGAATCTGGGTAAGGAGATGGTCTAAATGTGGATATCAAGGTTGTTGTGAACCAAATAAGAGCAAGGAGTACATAATAGGTGCCTAGTTAGGAAGGTTGATGCTTGAGAAACGTCTGTAGAATGGCAGCACTCCAAAAGGTGGCATGAGATACAAATACAAAATGGCTGGTCAATATGTATTAATTAGAAAGAAGTTATAGAAACATGCAGATGAATACATGTGTAGGACATGTACTACTCTGTTAGGTTTACCTCAAGGATAGATTAGCCAGAAATGGTTGGTAAGTCCTAAAGCAGTCAGTATATTCTCTGCCAGGGTGATGCAAAATCTATACATAAATGGTGAGTAAGCCCGGGGTTAGTTGGGTAGTCGATAGCAGTTGTAATCAGATAGTTTAAATGGATATTCCTGTAGTTGGGGTGCAGGTATGGCAGATAGTGTAGAACCTTTAGCATAGCACTACTGCTTTGGGCGGACTACTTAAATTAGGCACCAAAAGTACACATGTGGCTTGATATAATATTATTGTAATTGTATTATAAGATATTGTTTAGTCACTAATAAAAGCTTTTAGGCCAAAGAGGTTACCTTAACTAGTAAAAAAAAAAAAAAATTTAAGTATTAAAATCAATTACACAACAATTTCATATATTATTGCAGTTTGCAAAAAGATGTAGCTGAATAATTTCTGTAAATGTGTTTAGAGAAATCTTAGATTTTAGATTGTTTGTTGTTTTATATTTTCGAATAGTTATGTTTATATTTTTTTAAAATTGATAAAATTCTTAAAATCGATGGAATTACTGATTCCTATATAATATTGTGATTTGCAGAGTCCACAAAACACAATAACATTGATAATTATTTCTCCAAAAATCACTTTCTTTACAAACTTAAAATTATTAAAAGTCAATTATACTCAATGACATTAAACCAAATAATATACTGTTATCAAGGTGCACAGATTTTATATTTATATAAATGTCTTGACATTAAAAAGATATGATACTTAATGAATTATTAGTGAATATAAAGAATTTCTTTGTAGCTTAAATTAACTTACGCATGAAAATTTAATATAAAGATCTTATCCCTTATTTTGTAAGCCAAATTGCTAGTAGATAGATATCCAATCATCTTTACATTTTTAATCTCCTAAAATTATTTGCGTAGTTAATCAGCATTATATATATTAGTTAAAAGTCTGAAAATTAATACCATAAATGATTGTCAGGAAAAATAATTATTAACAAATTATATATTATTTGATATATCGATATCTATTTTTAGCAATTAATTAATAAGACAAACTTTATTAATGTTAAAATAAATAAATATTAATGCTGTATGTATATGTTGTGCCTCAGACTAACGCTTGCCTCAGATTATAGCTGAAGCACCTCCAATTCAGATCATCAGGTGAGGTGTGTAAACTACGTATTAATATATTATTTAAACTGCAATCTGACAAAAGTAAAAGAGTAAAATAATTTTTTTTTTTTTTTTTTTTTAATCTTAGGCAGTTTCGCCAGTACTTTATTAAGATTCTAAGTATATTACTAAATTATACACTTGTTTACTCCTAATTTGCAAGCCTGACATCACCCGGCTATCTAAAAGGCACTCAAGTACAACCTGCCGCACTAATTTGAAGATTACTCTAAAAACTAGGGGCTGTGTTAAATCAGCCTAAGTGCTACACCAAAATGGCTTTTCACCGACTCTAATTTTATTCCACATTGTCTTCCTTACTAAAGCATCTATTCTTCTATTTGTAATTTTCTTTCTATCTTTAACTTTCTGTAGTATGGCTTCTTTAGGATTAGGTAGTTTTCTACTCTTCTGATAAGAATTTTTTTGTGTTTCTGTCTTTTCTTTTCTTTTTTTCCCTGTTAACCTTCTTTTTATTTTGCACTTTGGTCCTTTTTCCTAATTTTTGCTGCTTAGAAATGCCTTTTTCTTGTTCCCACTCTATCATCTTTTCACATCTTAATTGCTATACAATTTCATAAAGTCCATTCTACAAGACATGTATTGCTGCGTCTAAAGCTAGATTTGCTTCTCTTTTTGTTAAGCCTTGGTCGATGAGCTCTTCTATGACTGTGCTTTTAAATAGACCTCAGAGTGTAGCCTTCTCTTCGTTCTTTTTGCTCTTTGTACATTTCACCAAATAAACATTTTTGGAGTTCACTTGTTCGTAATTTCCTCCTTCTCTCAGGTTCACTTATAAGAGCTTGTACTGTTTCAATTGCCGCTTGCTTAATTTTATGCCAATTGGTCTGCTATGCTCTGCAGAATACTAAATAATCTTGTGTTTCTTCTATATTATCTTTATACAACTTGCAGCTACTCTTCTTATATAGGTCTGGCCTTCTTTTAACAAGATTGCTCAGTACTGGGAGCTGATTATGCAGACACTTAATCAGGAAATTGAGCTTTTTCCCTTTTCATATTGATGTACAGTGCACTCCACTTTGGGATTTAATTCTTCTCCATAGACTTTTCCAATCCCACTTCTGTGTATTGTCTCTTGGCTTGAGTAGACTTACAGTACTTAACATTCTCCATTCTGCTGCAATTCTTGTATCTTCGAGTTCTTTGATGAAATTTCTTATTGGAATTTTGATAAGGCTGTTCTGCCAATAAATATTATATCTAAGCCTTGAACTTGATACTACTTCTTGTATTCGTAGATCTGGTACTAGTAACCCTTTCTTTGCTAAATAATCTGCCTCATCATTCCATTTGTTCTTACTATAACCCTTAACTTTAATTAGTTCTAGCTTCAATTCTTTTGTGTTTTTGGCATCTATAATTTTGAGTAGCAAAAAATAATTTTTTTGTTTTAGCTATTCTCTATTCATTCTCAAACCTTCACCTTTTTTGATTGCATCTATTGCGGCTGTACTATCTGTATAAATTTTGATTTTGGTCTTTATCGAAGCTATAAGTAGAACTACCCATATTGCTGCTAATTCAGCTCTTGTCGATGATGGCCAATGTTCTATACTTAAGCACCTCTCCTGTAACTTAGTTTTTTCTTTTTCGTCAACTTGCAGCTAACCTAAACCCTGTCTGTATAATGCTCTTCCATTACTTGTTTTTTTGAATAATGAGTCATCTGTATAGAAAGTTAATACTTTTTGGTCTGTTTCTATATTTCTATCTAGTTGATTTAATAACAACCCATCACAATATTCCTAAACTATATAAACCTCTACCTATTTCCCTCCTACTAGCTATTTCTGGATCAATATTATTCTTTCTAATTTCTTCAAGTGAGCTTTGCATTATATCAAGAACCCAACTACTATTTTGCTTTCTAAGCCCTTGCAATACTGTGATTACTTTTTTCTTATTGATTCACTTTGTTTGTTGGGTGTTGCTTGACGTAATTGCTTCTTTATCTATTTTGATTTTATCTTTCTTTTCTTTGCTAACTAACCACTTCTCTGTGCGAAATCCTTCTTTGCTCTTGCTAATTACTCTTCGAATGTCTGGCTCGTTCTCTTTGTTGTTGACTAGTATCCAATCGAGTTTATATTTGTCTTCTGAGACCTTCACTCTTTGGGGTATTAATGCTAATTTGTTTGTGCTACTTGTTTGCAGATCTTGCTTTATCTCTCTTGTATCAAAGTTAGTGATCATCTGATTCTCGATTGACTTAAACCAGATTGGAACTTTTCCTTTACTAGATCTTTCCTTGACTCGTTTAAGATAATACCATGTGATCATTTGCTTCCTCTGCATATCCAAGAGCTGTTCGATAAATATTAGATCTAGGGATTTTAACATCTTTGCACACTGCATGAAAGCTTTTCCTCCTATCATACTACATATTGTTCTACCTATATCTCTGGTTCTCCAACTACCTTGTGTTGGTTTAATTACTAATTGCTTTTTTGTTCTCTTTATCAAAGTTAGCATTGCTTGATTATATTTTTGAAGTTTTTCAAGCACTATATATTCTTCTCAGCCATCAAAGTTCTCTGTTGAACCAACTATTCGGTATCCTTGCCAAATTCTCAGCTCAGTAATTTTGTTAATTATCCTTTTATCATTTAATCTATTATATAGACTTGTGATCTGTTTATTTAATAGCTCTGTGCTTAATACTCTAAAATTTCCTATATTCTTGTGTGTGGTTACATAGTTCAGTACTATAACTTGAAGGTCTAGTTTGCTTTTTGCTAGCCTAATTATTGGTTGATGGATCTTGTCTATTAAGTTTCTAGATGCTCTTGATAATTGAAGCAGGTAACAGAGTTTGGATATAATATACATGTTATTAATATACGCTAATTAGCTAACTGTAAGCTTTTTCTACTTTAATGCTTCTACTGTTTGCTATACAATTACTTTGGCCTTTTTATGCACCAAATTCTCATTCATTCTACAGTTGAGCCATATTCTAAGAACTCTCATTATGTTATTTGCTCTTTCTTCTTTAATTTTCTCATCACCAAATATAATATATCTTTCTTCTGATTTGGGCTCTGGGTTGAAAACTATAATGTTTGACTTTTTCTTATTAATGTATATCATTGAGCTCGAAGAATTCATTCGCAATCGTAAGCGTTTTTTTCATTACTTGTCTATTAGGAGCAACCCATGTATTATCATCTGCAAATGCTACAACTGCCACCTTTACTTTCTCATTCTTTGCTTCACCCTCTTGTAGCAAGTTAGAGTTTAGAGCCTCTATGATATAGCCAAGCTCTTTGCTCTTTTGTACTCTTATTAATAGTGGGTTATAGAAGATCCGCCAGAGTAGTGGTGAGAAAACCTCTCCTTGTTCTATCTCATCTTTCATTTCAACTGGGTCTGTGAAACCTACTGCTGTTATTATATGCGATTTTCTGTTTTTAAAGAGTATTAGAATCAATTCTATTGTTTTGGGTGGAATCTTTACTCTTTCCATTGTTCTTTGTAGCATCTCTAGTAATACTGAATCAAAAGCCTTCTTTATATCTTGTAGAACCACCCATAGCTCAGCATTTTTCTCTTTCGCATCTTCTGTAATCATGTTTAATATATGAACTGGATGTTTAGTAGAACCTCCTGGCAACCTTGCAAAATTCCATCCTTGAAGAATTTGGTATTTAGTAAGCACTTTTAAAAGCCTATTGGTAATGATTTTTGTTATACATTTTCTAAATGTTTCTAAAAGAGCAATTGGTCTTGTGTTCTCTAAGTCATAGTTCCAACTTGTGCTTTTTGGTATTGGATAGATTTGTGCTTTTTTCCACTTCTCTGGTATGACCAGCTCTCTTATACAGAAGTTTGCAAAAGATCTAAAATACTCTTGAGTTACCGCACTCGCATTTTTGAGAAGACTATATGTAATCCCTGATAAGCCTGGAGCTGTGCCACTTTTTAAAGACTTTAACACAGAAATCTACTCTTCTTCTGTAATTTCGCTTTCTATGTCAGAATACCAATCTTTCTGAACCCAACTAATTGGATGATAAACTTCTGCCCAAGCTTCTACCTCTTCTGGCTTTTCGGGTAATCTTTCTTGCATTTGTTTCTTATAATGTGATCTAGTTTCTTGTAAAATCTGATTTGGTTTTGTAATTAAAGTTCTATCTCTATTTTGTTCTTTGAAAATTCTATCTATTGTAATTTTATTGCGAGGTTTGTCTAGAAGGCCGCTTAGCATTTTTCCTTGTTTATTTTCAATTAGCTCACATCTCCGGTCTATGCTTAGTTCTATTTCCTTGCGTTTGGTAACTTCTAGTTTCTCAGCTCTTTTCTTATTTATTATTCTCCACCAACCTTTTATATCTTCTAGCCACTCTACATAGCTTTCTAATCTTATCTTAGGCATCTCGAGTTCTATTTTTTTGTTTGCTTTTCTAATGCTTGCATTGACCTCAGCCCTCATCTCTTCAAAACTTTCCAAATTGCTAGCTTTTCTTATACACTTTATCCATCTACTTATCTCTTTTATTAAACTTGCTAGCTGTGTTTTGGAGCTGTTATTTTTAATTTGAATGATTATATTGTATATTCTCTTTTTTGGAAGGCTTCTATTTGCTGCTTCAAAAATACTCGTTTTTAATAATGACCAAATTTGATTTGCTAACTGGGATGACTGCTTACTATTAATATCACAACCTACTTCTACTTTTTTCTCTAATTGTACAAGTAACTCTTCTTTTTTCTTTAGTTTTTTTTCTAATATTTTTTTATATTTTTCTCAGTTTTCATTTGTTGTTTCATCATAGAGGTATACTGTTCTAAAATGTTTTCTGTTTTTCTCTATTGCTGCCGGCAATTTGAATATAAACGAGCTCAAATCTAATACAGCGTGCACTGCTCTATGATCACTTTTAGTAATATATTCCATATTCGAGATTTTTGCACTTGTGAGGCTTTCTATTAGATTCTCAGATATCTAAATTTGGTCTATTCTTGTTGCATTTATGCTGTTGGACCATGTATACTCCTTGCTTGGTGGGTATATAAATCTAAACATATCAGCAAAATTGTTTTTTTCCAACCATCTATATATTCTTAACGGTTTATATTTACCTGACTCTTGATTAACAAGCTTATTCAAACTTGAATCTACTATGCAGTTGAAGTCTCCCATTATTACTACATGAGCCTGTTTACTTCTTTTTATAAATAAATCTAGTATATACTTTTGTATACTCTTTTTTATCTCTTTATCATTTGGAAGTATATATACTACAATTACGATAAGCTCTATGTTTTTAAAAAAGAATCTAGCTACTAATAAATACTCTTCATTTGTATCTATACTACCCAGGTATTTTTCCAAGAAGTTTGAACTCCTAACGCTACCTCTAAGCCCTTTTTCTTATTTTTTGCTGTTTTCAACCAAAAAAACCTAAAATTATTCTATTTTTTACTTAAATAAAAACCTTCTTTTTTTCTAATATTCGTTTCTGTTAGTCCTATTATATTAATTTTCTCTTCTAGCACCCAATGCTCTAGGAGCTCAAACTTTTGTTGATTTGTTTTGAGACCATTAATATTGTGGCATGTTAAGCTTAGTGTTATATCTTTAGGTTTCATATCTTTTTCTATGCTAGTAGTGTTTGCTAACTCTATGTTTACCCTAGAAGATATTCTTTCTGTTATATCTAGCCTATTAGGTATTTCCTTTTGCAAGATAGTCATGGGCTGTTCTATCTTACTTTTTCTCTTTAATTTAACTAGGGTGCTCTTAGGAGTGATTTGGGGCCTCGTCGCTTCTATTGCTTCTCTGGTTTTCTAGATTGCTAAGTCTATTCATAATCTGATTAAGCATGCTTTTAATCTCGTTATTATCTTCTATAGCTTCTTGGGTTTTAATTTGTTTTCTTTTCCTATTTCCTAATTCCACTCTATTTGAGCTAGTTGCATATTTTGTTGTGTAATATTCTTGCTCTTGCACTATTCTATTTTCTAAACTATTGAGTGCTTTTCTGGTTGTGCTTCTTGATCTAGAAACACTATTTGTTCTACTACTTCGTTCACTAACAAAATGTCCAGTATGTGGATTTCTAAGCTTATATGAACCTTTTGGTTTCTTTTCTAAACTTTGTGAGGCATGTGCTTCTATACTACTCAGCGATCTTTTCTTGTAACCAGAATATAAAGTTGAATGATTGGTGCTGTTTGTCTTCTTCAGGTGTGATTGCCACTGCAATCTGGTGTTAAAATAGTATATAGCACATCTTTGAGCTTGAATTAGCTCCTTTTCTGTTTTGAAATATATGTTAAATTTTTTTGTTATTGAAGCTTGTAACTTTTAATCTTTTGGTTTCAAATATATAATTAATTATTGTTAGATTTTGTGTTTTCATTTTTTGGTCTTAGGTATGTAGTTAATTTGTATTTAACTACTATTTCTTTTCTTTTAAGCATGTAGTTGAGTTCTTTCATCTGTTAATATAATACAAATATATTGTTTAAAAATATTTTAAATAAAAATTAACTTTATATTTTTATTACAAGTTACTTAAAGAGAGTAACAACTATACTACTATACTATGTTGCCACATTTTTTATAAATAAAATGCTTTATTTTTATTTTTTTTAAACTTTAATTCTGTTTTTATAATAATAAAACAATTAAATATCTATAATCTAAATCTTAATTTTTAATTTTTATCAGGTTAATATCTTTTTGTTTTTAATAAAAATTATAAAAATATATTTTTTTAATATTAATAAAATTTCTAAAATTTTTTAACTTTTATCAAATTAATATTTTTGCTTCTAATAAAATTTATGAAACCCATTTTTTATAATTACAAAAATAAAAATACAATATTTTATAATTTACTGGGGCTTTTAATAATTTTGTCACTACAAGAAAGAGAAAAATTGTCTTTACAATTTTGTAAAAACACAAAAGATATTGACTTGGCAGAGATCAAAAAAATTTTGATTCTGGCTTCAGATTATAGATATAATTGTTTTATTATACAGTATTTAATATTCCCTTATGCACATTAGTATTACTATAGTAATTTTTCATATCTCTCACGAATTACTAATTAATTGTTTAAATACAGTATATTATAATATTTTAGTTAAATATTAACGAAGATTACTATTAAATAGAGTAAAAGAAAATTTCGTATAAGACTATATTTAAGTTTATCTAAAAAATTTTATCTAGTTTATTTTTCTGTGCACATATCCGAGTGACAAATAGATTTGAACGTAATATATTAAGAATCAATTTTATTTTCGAGTTGCAACTATTCTTAATACAGTATACCAAAATTTACTAAAATTAACCGTAGTTAAGAAGCATAAACCAACCCAAAGTTATAAATCCTTTACCCATCGTCTTGATTATTCTCGTATTCCCTTTCATTCTCACCAAAAATCTTAAAATTTGATATTCTTTCGCATTCAATTTCATTTAAATTGTATTTTGACACATCATATCTAATATAACCCTCCTCCTCATCATATTTTGTCCATTCATTATCCATTTCTTCTTCAATCGTTTCGCGTAATTCTTGTATAAATTCGGAAATAGACCAAGGATGTAAGAAATGTCGGAGAATAATTGAGAAAAATTGAGCTCTCACTTCATCTCCACAAATAAATTCAATGTCTGGATCACGTGAGTATAACTCTCGACAAAAGAAATATTGTAATTGAAGATTTTCTTTTTTCTTTTCATCTGAATATTTCAAACTATTAGCGCTGTTATTCCTAATCCATGTAGGATTTTGGAAAAGACATTCCATTGGTAATGAACCAGTACAATCCCAAGCAAGGAAACCGGAGATAAAAACCTTGTTGTCGATATCACGATCAAGTAGAATTTTACTGGCAGTTAATTCAGATGGACATAAAACAAATGTATCATCATATCTGTCAGAGAAATGATTGCAAAACAATTCAGCCAATTCTCTTTGGATAGGACACCATAGTTCTTTATATTCACCACCCTGACCATCAAGAAATTTGATTTCTTTATCTAATGCTGCTTGTAAAAAATCTCGAGTAGTTCTAAATGGGCCAAAATTAGCATCTTTTGTTTCATCTCTTCCTGATAGCATAAAAACATGAAAGATGCATTCATCGATAACTACTTGACCATTATCATCTAAATACAGACTTCCTATTTTTGGAAATTCTAGATTTTTTAATTTCATTAAAATATCGATTATTTGAAGTAAAACATCTTGCTTTTCTTCAAATGTAAGATCCGGCCATTCGTCACATAGAGGAATACCACGTAAATGTTTCATTATTACAAAATCGGTGCCAATAACGTTGTCACTATCATCGTTCCAGTAATATATCTCAGGAACTGGAATGTCAGTGTGTTTTGCTATATAATTAACAATGGATGCCTCACTTTGTAATCTTTTGAACGTATAAGCCTTAGAATATTTGTGAATTTGGTTGATTGGACATGATAAACGCACAACATACTCAGAACCATCCTTCATATTTACAAGATAAGGAATTTGGTTGCTTATTATATTTTGATCTATTCTGAAGATTGAAGAACAAGGTTGCCTAAAGAACGTCTCTACAGCTTCTCGTAAAGCGTTAAAATTAATAACATCAACACCATCTATAATATCGTAAAGATTTGTATCATCATCGTTCATATAAAATGACGACCTATCTTTGGCAGATTGAACACTGCTGGTCTCTATTTCATCGTCGATAGTAATATAGTCCATGTTGTCAAAATTAGGTTGACTTATTTTTAAACCATCTTCAAAAATTTTAATACCAAAAATCTCTTGGTTAGTTAGAGGAATAATTTCAACCATGTTTTCTTCAAAGTTATTAAGTTCCATGGCGATACAAGAAATAATAAATGCGGGAACGGGTTAAAAAAAAAAAATTAAAGGAAGAAAGAAATCCTACTACACGGATTAAGTTGTTTATTATGTATCAATTAAACGTTAATCTGTACGGCATACAGATCTACTTAGCAACATAATTCCATGTAGTAAATCATTTTAAACAAATTTGTTTTATTAAATATTTATTATATATTAGATGCGTAATAGATAGTAAAACTATGTCTAGCAAAGACGAATTAATCAGACAATTACAGTATCTTTGTTCCTGAGTATCTTTGGGTTTAGCTTTACTCGTAACCAATGACTTAATATTGTTAATTTTACCATACTTGTAACACAGCACTAATAAAGATTATGCGTAGTACGCATTTAATATAATAAAGTTTAATTTTCTTACGTGTAACGCACCAATCTAAAGTAGGAATCCTTATTAATTAGTGTAATTCAGAAAAACCTTTTTTTTTAGGGATGTTGCAGTAATTATTAGCCAACTTTGAGCAATTTTTGTAAAAAATTGGCGTTTTTAACCAGTATTCATCCAGTAAGTAAAGTTATAGAAAAAATACTTTTCTATAATAGAGGTTTATTGATTTTTGCATTAATTTTTGAGTAGTTTAGATGGGGCCGATTAGGGACCGAACGGTGGAGAGAAAATTTAGGTGATCAATCCCTAATTGGTCCCATCTAAATTACAAACTTCTATTAATATCTGGTATACTTATTTATTGGACGAAAAATGCAAATCTTGATCAAAGTGACCGATTAACTAGTGTTTGTAGTCGATTTCGCATAGTCGATTTTTATCTGCTTAGCCGGCTTAGTCAGGCCGATGCCAAATATTGATTTATACCCGTGTATATAAGTGTGAGGGTATCATACTTAGGGTTCCAAACCGGTTTGAAAATCGCTACCCGCGACCCGTCGGGTCAAACACCTTCTCCAACCGGGTATCCGAAACCAAAACGGGTCACCTGAATATAGTCGGGTGACCCGGATACCCGATTAAAAAACCTTTGCCTGTGACTTATCATCAACCGGATA
>CAJVPY010004735.1:0-12253 GCA_910591965.1 Dentiscutata erythropus | reverse complement strand
GTTGAGATATAACTCAATATATAAAATATATAAAAAAAAGAAATTTATTCTGTCTAAATATGGGGATATAACTAAGGGAATAAACAAGAGGGGATATAACCCAGTGGAGATATAACTCAGGTATGACTGTATCATATAAAACGAAGAATAACATCTATATCTCCTAATACCGGAAATAACTCCGGCAATGTAGGGCCGGAGGTTTGCCTCTTATTCCCGTCGTTGCGGCGAATAAATAATACGTATTTGAAATTTCAAGTATTGCTCAAGAAAAATACGACAGTGTGCACAAATTTAGCCACAAAAACAAACGGCTTATGTTTTAGGTTTTAAACGTAACAATACCTGGTTTTTGGGGCGATACTCTGTTCTGAGTACACGAACTGAATACACGAGCCGGGTAAGAACTTAGCAAGATTGTACTATACCGACTAAGCGAGATTAGTTTGATTTGTTTGGTAAATCTACTGTCTCGGCCAAATATATGTAGAAACTTTTAAGGCTTAGTTAAAGATTCTGCTAGTTATGGCATAAGAAGAAATAGTTTCTATCGCATCTATAACTAGTCACGTGTTACCGGACTTAGTTTTCCGCTCTCTGACCCTGTAAGAAATTCTATCCTAATATTTATCACATATTTTTTGTGAAAACTCCGTGAATCTGCAACATGATCAATAAAATCCAATCAAGTCATGATTTATGTTATAACTTCCACGAATATGCAACATTTACGGAAAAAACACGGAATATAAAACACGGAACGCCTTTTTTTATAGGGTGAATAAACGTCTTCTTTAGATAGGTGATCATTTTCACAAATGACGCCAGAGTATTACAGCCAAATACGAGAATGCAATAATGTACTGTTGATCAAGTTATAAAGAGAAACAATGACAGAGAGAGAACATTCATGATTAAGTTATAACTTCCACGAATATGCAACATTTACGAAAATGGAATATAAAACACGGATCGCCTTTTTTTATAGGGTGATCTTCTTCTTTAGATAGGTGACCATTTTCATAAATGACGCCAGAGTATTACAGCCAAATACGAGAACGCAATCATGTACTGTTGATCAAGATATAAAGAGAAACAATGACAGAAGTCGGGCTGAACTATTTGGAAATCACCAGGGCGTTCAGCAAGATGTGGATAAAGATTTTGAAAGAACATATTAGGTTTCGTGTGACAAAAGTTGAGGTGTATAAGAGCCAAACTTTATCATAATGAAATATACAATATTATTCCTTGTAATGTTAGTTTTATCATCTTGGGTTTTAGCCAGAAAACCAAAAGTTATAAATCCGTTTATTGTTGAGCATCCTTTGCTTGCCTTATTAAAGCGAAAATTTAATTGTTTATCCGCAAGAAAAGGAATAGTTCTTAATCGAGAAGAATTTCAAACAGTAACACAAAGGAAGTTAATATTAATTTCTTTAGATTGGACTCGCCCAAAAGATCCACCCTTATCTCTTGGTCATGCATCTATATTAGCTAGTTTAAGACATCATAACATTGATGTTTTTTTCTCGTTCGTGGTCAGTAAATGTACCAAACTTTTTACCTGATGATGTGGTAGAATTTATCATGATGTATGCTAATCCTTGTATAGATGTTGCAATAGGAGCATTTGTCTGGAATGAACAAGCGGTACAACATATATTAAAAAAATTAAAGAAACATAAGTTTCCAGGGAAAGTAATTCTTGGTGGTCCTCAAGTGAGTTATGTTAAGAAAGGAATAGAAGAATATTACCCTTACGCAGATATTTTTATTCGTGGATATGCAGAAAATGCACTAGTGAAATTAATGTTATCTAAAAAAACCTTTTCCCTGTATTAAAGGAATTCATTATTTTGGAAACCCAGATTTAGGACTTTCAGCTGTAACAGAATTAGATACTTTACCTTCACCTTTTTTAAATAAATTTATTTCACCACAACGCTTTATTCGATGGGAAACTCAACGAGGATGCCCATTCCGCTGTGCTTTTTGTCAACATAGAGAATCTGATGTGTCAATGAAACGTCGTCAATTTCCCATGTCACGTGTTATTCAAGAAGCAGAGTGGATAGCAAAACATTCGAACATTCAAGATGTTGCAGTTCTTGATCCAACATTTAATTCTGGACCTTATTATCTTGATATCATGGATAAATTAATAAAGGAAAAATATCGAGGAAAACTTGCACTCCAGTGTAGGATTGAAATGATAAAAAAAGAGTTTTTAGATAGAGTTGTTCAATTAAATGATACCGCAGAAACAGTATTAGAGTTTGGTTTACAAACTACTAATTCTAAAGAGCAAGCAATAATAGATAGGCCAAATAATATGAAAATTGTTGAGAAAGTTTTAACTCAGGTACGAGAGAGAAATATTAAGACCGAAGTCTCTCTTATCTTTGGCCTACCTGAACAAACAATTACATCATTCAAAAAGAGCATTGATTTTTGTTTCAATCACAAAGTTCCAGTCATTCATGCTTTTCCATTGATGTTATTAAGAGGAACACCATTGCATGAAAGGAAAACAGAGCTTGGTCTTGTCGAATCTTATGAAGTTGCTTCACCTGAAATTGATCGTGTACAAACAGATATTCCTCATGTCGTTGCAAGCCCTTCATTTACATATGAAGATTGGAAAGAAATGTCCAAAATAGCAGAATCACTAGAAACTTCTGCGAAAAACATAACAAAAAGTTTCGATGGAAAACATAATGTTGAAACAACATCTTCCCTACAAAACTTTAATACATATATTGTTTAAAAATATCAATTCTAGCAGCATTTGTAACAACCAAATAATAGATTGTAATATAAATAAGCATGAACTATAGATAAGCAATAATTATTCATTCAACATTATAGGGTTGTATAGAGGGGAGTGAAATTTGATTAATTTTCATATTTTACAGAATCAAACTTCAACAGATAAAATTTGTCAAATTAATAGCGCTAACTGGAGTTTTTACGATTATCATAGAAACTCTTTAAAATTCTACTGCAATGCTTGTATGACTATAGCTATTTATTACTTTCACCTGTATTAAACTTATTAGAACTTTTTGATGTCTATAAATACTTTATTTAGGCTTTTGTACCTAGTTCTAACTATAGCCATTAGAAAATTCATGATTTCTCTTTTGTCTCATTTACTTTTATTAATTGACGTGTTTAAAATGTTCTTATTAAAGATGTACTTCGTGTGAGATAACAGAATAATCGTACTGTAATGTCCTTCGGATAATAAACTTTGTCATGCAGTGCGTGTTTATGTGTTATATTTAGTGACTTGAATCGGTTGGGCTATAATCGGTTAATCTACACGAACCGAATAAATTTCAGTTAACCGGTTGAGGAAATTCTTTAATCGGTTGACCCGGTACAACCGGATAGAATTGGGTAATAAGTTGGCGGGTCGATATAGTATGAAAACGACGTAAGGAGAGAGTAAAGAGAGTAAAGGTTCCGAAAAGTTCTGAAAAGAAAGTGAACATAAAAGACGAGCAAGGTTAAGATCAAAATTTGAGCAGAACTCTGAGAGTTTCCGAAGATAGTAGAGATATTCGGTTGAATGAAATAGTTCGATTCGGTTAACCGATTAAGGAAAATTTTCTCGGTTCAAATCACTAGCTACATTCTAATCATTGTTAAAACTTCCTTTGGTGAGCTGTTCTGGAAATATATGCTTCTGTGTTTGTATTTTGGGTTATAAACAGTTTGATTAACATTTTCTTCCTTTAGGAAGCATCTTTGGTTTCAAGCTTTTATGTTAAGATTCTTATAAATATGAAAAGGGGAATGCTTAGACATTGAGCATGACGCATTGGGGCGTGCGATGTACTATGTATGGTATCATATAAAAGTCTATTATCAAATTTTTTTAGATAGCGAAGTGATTTTAAATATAATAACGATTATTATTGGAATTTCAAATAGATGCACAGCCCTAACGGTTAGATAGTATCAGATGAAATTTTGCAAAGACCAACATTATTATGTCTTTACAAACAAAGCTATAGAGCCATTTCTTTAAAAAATAAAATAAATTAAGTCTTTACTTTTTGCCATTTTTTAAGGAAAAAATAATAGATTAAAAGTTTTTCATGTTTGAAAAAAAAGAAATTGCTCTATAGCTTTTCTTGTAGAGACATACTGCATGTCTCAGCGAAATTTCATCTGATATTATCGAACCGTTAGTGTTGTGCATCTATTTAAAATTTTAATAATTATCGTTATTATATTTAAAATCACTTCGCTATCTAAAAAATTCGACAATAGACTTTTATATGATAGTTTTGATTTATATAATAAATCGCACACCCCAATGACGCATAGTTCTGAAATCAAAAAAGTGCATATACTCCTGAAGATAAAAAAGCATTTCAACCTGGAAATAGCTATCATAGTCTTAAAGTTCAAGAAAATACTTCAACTTGGAACAATTAGTATGGTCTCAAAGATCACAAAAGCACTTCAACCTGAAATAGCACAGTATGGTCTCAAAAATCAAGAAAGCACTTCAACCTGAAACATCTAGTATAGTCTCAAAAGGTCAAAAAAGCACTTCAACTTAGATTCATTCTTTTAATGAATATGTTGGAACTGCTTTTGGAGTTAACTTAGATGTACCCATAGGTACATAAATTTCATTTTGTACTTGTAGTTTTGGGTTGTAGACATGTTCACTAAAAATTTTTATTTTTATGAATTAGATTCTTATATTCAGGCTGAATCTTAGTTACCTTTAATTATTTAAAAATTGCGAAAGTATCCTACGTAAGTTACATTATAAAAACTTTAATATCGTCACTTTGTTAAAAATATTTTGATGGTATTAAATTAAAAAATATTATATGCTAATATTAATGCCGAAATACTTGATATATGTAATTGTCTCGACATCATTAATAGTCGATCATCCAACATACCTGTAAGTATTTTATGGTTATAAGTATGATTCACTTTATACCCATTAGTCGAAATAAGGCCTATCGGGCAAATATCATAACTTTTTTAGCCTCGATATTGCATTGATTAATGCTGTAATGGCTTGAATCGTGTCATTCCAGGCTCATATCAGAGCTAATAGAGCTATTGGTTAGATGTCAGAAACCTGATAGCTCTTATAATTTTACTAATAACTCAAACAGTGCTAAAAAAGCTATGATACTTGTCCGATATGCTTTATTTCGACCAGTGAATCATAAGTATGATAGGTCTAATTATCAAAACACATGAGTATAAAAGTATAAAATTTTACTACGTTACTATTTTTATTTTTCATGCTATACTTTGTAAGCATAGAAAAAAGATCTGTCTATCCGTTCAGCTTATCCATATCTGCTTATCTGTCCGTGACTAACTCTGACAGATATTCGGATAAACCGGATATGTATACAATATTCGGATTATCTAGATCGTCAGATATAAAAGTTCCATCTCTAAGCAATACGACACATTACAACTTTGGGCATTGGTTGTACCGTAATGTCCGTAATTATTACTTACGGCCGGCAACCTTAGTAACAGATACTAATATGGAGTAAAGAACTTCACAATAATCAACTTAGTTTAAAGGAGAAGCACTAATAAATACTCTTTATATAAACAAAACATTGTTCTTCTTAGACTTCGAAGTTGAATGAAGGACAATAATCAAGATCCAATAAAAATACTAGAAAAACAAATATGGGATCAAACTAGCTAATTCGAGGATTTTTATAGTCAATTTACGGAAAATAATTGTGAATTCCCACTTTCCGAAAATGTTTATTTGACCTTCCTTCGTGAAGGACACAATGCACTATGATATATGTATATGTAGTGTGTACATGTACGTACGTACACTCCCCTGGAGTAATATATAAAGTAGTATAGTAGGAAGCATCAGAATAGTAACGTAGGACAGCTTTAAGTTCTTATACTCATACGTATATTTAATAATCATACTTATCAAACTTATAAGTAGAAAAGATGGCCATACTTATAAGTATAATAAGTATGAGGGTGATCATACTTGTAAGTATGAATGATTATACCTGTGCGAAAAAAATGTAAAGCGAACATTTCACGTGATATGGGAAATATAGATGATCGGGTGCATAGTATAGCGTGATGCTGATAAATTAATGATTAATTAAAAGGTATAAGGTGGCGAAAGAAAGCTAACATAGAGAATGATGTAATTATTATATAATGTAAAAGTAAAAAAAATGAATTGATAAATATGCGTAAGTAAAAGGGAAAATTGATGCACATGATTTTAAGAACTATATTTATTAAAGAAGGCGGTATTTCAAACAAAGCCGTGATACTGTAGAATTATATATCAAGCATTCGGCATAAAATTTATTATGTAATAGTTTTGCAGTTTAATAATGCCGAAATATTTTGAATAATCGTATGATATTGTATGTGCGTGTGTATGTTGTGTAAAATGTATATTCTTCGTAATTGTTTCTTGAAATGGACGATCTTAACTTTCAAACTATCGATGATCCTAATACTAGTAATGACACTGATTTTTACATTATTGATGAGATTGAAACTATTTATGAAGAAGATTTAGAATCCTTCGAAAATACAAGTGTATTAGTTTCTTCTGATGATGAACATCAAGAAATCGATGATATTGCAAGTGATTTAGATGAAGACAAAACTATATATTTTACTAAGGAATTAGCATCGAAGGTTGTTTATCATACTTTAACGCCTATAGAATACCCTGAAACAAGTTTAGAAGGCGTTGCTTATGTGTATAATGTTGAGGGTTGGGATGAACCATTAGCTGCATTCAAAGATGTTAGAAGTTTTATTTTATTTAATTATGTGTTATTTATTATGATTATTATATCTTACTATATATTTTATAAAATTGTTATTTTTAGATTCAATATTCAATTGGCAAGCCCGGTGGTGAATATAAAGTTATGTGCCCTTATCTTGGTGTTGAAGTAAAACGTGAAATGCGAACCTGTCAAGGTTCAAAACTTTGTGAATTTGCCGCACATGAATTGCATAATCAAACACATCAATATGTCAACATGAATTCTGACCTTATGATGCGACTAACTCAAGAAATTTCATCTAGTAATATAGATAATAACACCTTTGAGTAAGTAATAAAAATTAAAGTGTCTTATAATACTATTATACTGTATAATAACAAGAAGTTAAATTTTTAGACTTTATCTTGCCGCTATTGAAACACCTTACAAGTTTCAAAAAAATAATCAATTATGTGAAGGCAAATCTGTTTTACGCCGCTTATCATGCCGGGATCATTTTGAATCTACCTATTTTATTGGATGTGCTAATTGGAAAATAGGAGAAAAATATCATCGTTTTATGCATATTTCTTCTGATATTAATATTGAGCTTTTGCGTAACTTATTTAATGGCACTTATGAGGTATATTAATTAATTAATTGATTTATTTATTAAACTATATTATTTAATTAACTTTAATTATTTATAGTCTAACCCTATTAGTAATGAATCTACAAATGAATGCTATGTTGTATTTTCTAATTCATCTAGAAAAAAATATTGCCGTAAGTATTATAAATAATATATAATAATTATATTTTTTCTAATATATATTTTATATTTTACTATTAGCTTATCCTCATCGATCAGGAAACAAAATATGCTGTGGTCAAATAAAAAAAAAAATTATGTGAAGTTGAGTTTTATAAAATTATACCATTAGATCTCAAAGCATGTCCATTTGTAATTCTGATATGTAAAGGATTACATACACATCCACCGCCACCTCTTGCACGAACTCCAAATTATATTAAGCAAAGATTGCAAGCACTTGTTAAACAAGCTAATGAAGATTTATTGGATGTAACGCCTACTCATATAGTAACAGGTAAAATTAAATTTTATTATATATATTTTTACAATAAATATATATTTTCATTTAATTATATATTTTAATTTATTTTAGGCAATTTAATCAAGACCTATTTTGGTGTTGATAATTTATGTGAAGCTCATGCATCACTTAATGATGCAAATAAATTACGGCAGTGTATAAATAAAATTCAAAGGAAAAAGCATCCTTTTGGTCAAGATTTACTAGGAGTTGTATACAATTTTTCACAAAATATTAATAATTTTCATGATTATGTTCAACGATTAAATAAGTATTAAAATACATTATTAGATTTTAAATTTAAAATTTTACTTGTCTAATTATTTATTCGCTTTAGATTTTTTTAATGATGGACATATAATGATTATTTGTACTTCTCAAGTTCAAATACAAAAATGGGTTAAATGTAATTATTTCGAAATCGATCTATCATTTAAAAGAGTTGCTGGAGAAATTGATGAATTCGAAATAAATTATTATGATAAAAAGTATAATACAAGTAAATATTTTTACTATATATACTATAATCTATATTAGATTTTATAATATTAAATTTTATCTATATATTAGTTTTAACTTTTGCTCAGATTTTTACAAACCAAGCAACTACTATTGTATATCGCTATATGTTTGAAGCATTGTTTGACCTTGTTAAACAATTTACTGGTGAATTACCAAAGTTTAATCACATTTATGAAAAAGGATAGTATTGCATTATTGGTGACCTTGATATGGCTCAACTTACCAGATTAGGTGAAGCATTATCCTTAATTAATAATTCTTTTACATGGGAGGAACATTTAATTCATATATTTAAATTATGTCAAGTGCATTATAAATGGTAAGTTAATAGTAATGATAGTATATTATATTTATTTAAATATATATAAATAATTTATATTTATATAGAAAATTGTATGAAAAAAGATTCAATAATGATATTAAAGCTAAAATGGAATTGTTGTTAACTGCAAAAGCTAAAGAAGTAGATCAAATATTTAATGAATTATTAATATTTGATAAAGATCTTACAGGTAAATTTTATAAACTATTAATTGATTTTATTTTTTATTCTAATTAAAAATTCTATAAAATAGATTGGGTTCAATATTATAAAAGACCCTATATTATTGCATTGCTTAATCCAAATATCTCAAAAATTCCACATGATTTGTGGTATGCAGCACCAAATAATACAAATTGTGCAGAAGTGGCACATGCTATGAGTAATCTGGAAGGCAAACAACTTAAATTGATGACAGTAATACTAAGGTTTGCTTATATTAATATATTACAGTATATATTTATATTATTTATTATTATTATTATTATTATTATTTAGAGAGAAAAATTTAGATATATGCAATTTTAAAAAAATTGATATAAAAGCCAATTACAATATTAGTACAAGTGATCAAGATAAAGGTGGCATTGCAAGAAAAAAAATGTCAATTAAACGAAGCAGTTAATTATTTTTTTATTTTAAAATATTAATTTAAATTTATTCATATAGTATTTATTATTAATTGTATTTATTTTATATATAATAATAGCTAAACAACAATCTAAGGCTAGTTCTTCAACAAAAAGACAAAATAAAAAATAGCGAATATCAAAAGTAATCGATTTAACTATTGATACATCTCAAGAAATAAGCCCAGATAATAATGAATCCAAAGAATCTGGCATGACAATGGTGGAAAAATTAGAATATGAGGAGCGTTTGTTGATGATTGCAGAACACAAAGAAAAATTAAGAGAATTATGAATTTCTAACGCTATTAAAGAGTATGAACATGGTCTTGGTGGCCATGAAGAATAAACATTCTTTTATAAGGAATAGTAAATAAAGATAATTTATGCTTAATTAAATATATACTGCAATGTAACCATTATTGTTGGGGTAAAAAGCCTGTTTAAAGGTTAGATGAATAATAATATTTTTTCTCTTTTTTTTCTTGTACGTTAAGTACATATTGATTTGAAAATAAATTTTTTTCTGCAATCCACTCAATGTCATAATTATGTACCGATTACTTTCCTCTTGATTTTATTATTACGTATTCACGACCCATTAGTAATTTATTACATCGATTACATCATAGTTAAATCGATCAAATTAATTTGGGTAGTTTACATATCAATACTAAAGTGATTAACTCCTGACCCTGACTAAATTAATTATTGCATATCACGTGAACAAGTCACCCTAAAGTAAGCCATTCAATAAAATATATACATATCTATACAAACTAGTATAATCGACTCAAAAGTTTATTATACATATATATATATTATACGCTTTTTTAAAAAAAAAATTGGTATACATATACATATACTATACACTTTTCTTTTTTTAGTGGCCTACACAACGTCTTTTATGCCATTAACCTTACGATTATATGCAATACCTCTCCCCTGATAGTAATCACCGGAATTTCAATAATCACAATTATAAACCGGTCTTTGCTTAATAAACAAAGTTTTATAATTTAAAAATTTTAGCATTTTAGATCTAAGTAAACAAAGAACAAAAAAAATAAATAAAACTTTTATATGGCGACGCATTTCTGAACTGTATTATAATGTTTATTGAAATTTAATTAAAGATTTTAATTTTAAAAAAAATTTATTTTTTGTAACTTAGAATTTTGCATAATAAAACATTGTAAAATTTATATAGAATAGCTTAATACAAAAAGTATGCAATATTTTTTATTTACAGAAATATGTTTTTATAAATTTTACTATGTAACTCTTTAAAAAATAATAATTTTTTTTAAAATTAAAATTTTTAACTAAAATCAAAGGATCTCGAGAACTTTTTAGAATTTGAATAATCTCATTAAATTCCAATAAACATTTATAATACAGTATTTTTTTTTTTATTCTTTGTTTACTTAGATCTAAAATGCTAAAAATTACTACTAAAAAATTTATCAAATTTTTAAATTATATGCCAATCGTTATAATATACAACTTTGTTCATGACAAACAAAAGCAAAAAGACAAAATTGAAACTGTAAGAATGATTCTATCATGATCTCATTATCAATTCAGACAAAAGGTTGAAATCAAAAGCTGGAGATGTGAATATCATCATTCAGAACGAAGTTTACACCTCTAAAACATGAAAATTTTCAAAATATCGGTGAAAGAAAAATTTACAAATGTAAAATTTTAGATAGGGATGTAAACGGGCTCACGCGTTGCAGTTGAAACGTTGCATAGCATAAACCTATGCTTATCAATGATGATGGTGATTGGGTACCCGGCTTTAACGGTTTGTACAATGATAACATACGTATTTGTAATCGTGGGAAATAATTTAACTATTTAAGTCTTTTTTAGTATATATTTAATTTTTTTTAACCAGTTTTTTTTAAATATATATATTTATACCATTCCAGTTCTTTTTTTTTATATATTTTACACAAAAAATGACTTCGACGTATACGGTAAATTTCGAAAATTCGTTCTGTTCTTTCAATAAAGTGGCTGTTTTCAATTAATATGATTTACGATTCTATTTAAGATCAATTATGCGCTAAGAGCACATAAGCGCGATCCTTTTATAGAATTTATAAAGGTAAAAAAAAATTTCTCTTTATAAATGTTATACTTTTAGGCAACGAAGTTTTATCTTGAATACTTATAAAACGTCAATAAGTAGGGAATGCTTATGACACCATTTGTTTTGCATGCAAAACCAATTCCACCAAAAGGTGACTCAACTGATAAAGATGACATAAGCGTAGATATGGACGCAAATGTGACTAGATATTGTGATATATTATCAAGTATTGAAGAATTGATAAATGTATGTTAATAAAGAAATTGTTTTTTTTAAAAAAAAACTACACTTTATCTTATTTATTAAATATATAATTTAGGAACATAGGATAAAAGAATTGAAAGGTAAATTTTACCAAAACTGTATAAAATAAATTTTCGTTTCAATATTTATCCGTTTATCAATAAAGGTGTTCCTGAACAATCCCGACTCAAACGACTTGTTCCATCAGTATCAACATTTCATACTGAATTGCCATTACGCAAGTCTTTTCTTTTAGCTAATGCTAAACATTCAATTGCTGCTCGTAGATTTGTTCCGCCTAGCTTTAATGACATTCGAAGGTATTCATATTTTATTTTTTAGGTTTCTTCAATAAATAAATGATCATTTTTATCATCTGATGCTACGACTCTAGAATATTAAATACTGCTCAGGTATTTATTATTTTCTTTTCTATCATATTACAAATCAATGACTTGATTTTAAAACAAATCATTTAAATTAGATTCTCGCGATTGCTCCAAAACTTAAATTAATAACTTTGTAAGTGTTCATAATCATATATATCT
>CAJVPY010004734.1:0-12255 GCA_910591965.1 Dentiscutata erythropus | reverse complement strand
AATATCGATCGAACAATGTGCTGCAATAGTAACTCAATAATTTTTTATATACGCACTAATCAAACCGAAATCAATAATAACTTGTCGAATTCGGCCGAATAGACTTCGGCAAATTTTTTTAGGGTGTCCCAGAATTTATGAAAACAGCTGTAATCGATTAAATATAACCGATTAACTGGATTTAACCGGGTATAATCAAAAAGTTAATAAAACCGGTTAATGAAAATAAAACCGGTTCCAACCTCTACTCTATAACGCAGCAGAGCCATTTTTTCGGGTGTTATTAGTGTATTAATATTAACTGGGATTTAAATAACTTATTATCATATAAAATAAAAAATGGCTCTGATGCGTTATAAAGCATGTTAAGAGAAATCAAAAAAGCATATTTTTATTGTATAAATGCAATGATTCGAGAGTATATAGTTAGAATTTGAAGTTTATATGTTTTATTATTTAAGACCAAAATTCGCATATACTGATGTGACGTCACTTAATTTTGATGATCGTATCACGTAAACCCTTAATCCGGATCATTTATCCGTTCATTATTGATGTAACCGTTATTGAACAAATTCCTTTTTAAAATCCTTTTGCGTTAGAGGAATTATTTGGCTACTTTAAAAACACAAATGCGTGTTCAAACTTCATACTTTTATTCGATTTATATCAAAATTATATATACACTGTATATGATCTATTTTTTTTTTCACTCATTGGATTTCATTTCTCTTGCAATGTCTAGAAAGCGAAAAATTTTATTAATACATAAGCATTAAATGATCTAACCAGAAGTAAATATATATATATATATACCTTCGGCTTTCTTCCTGACGTCATCAACATCGCCAACCATATAAAAAGCGGCTTCCGGTAGATCGTCGCATTTGCCCTCAAGAATTTCTTTAAATGAACGGATGGTATCTTTTAGCTTAACTAGGCGACCTTCATATCCAGTAAAGACTTGAGCAACAGCAAATGGCTGACTCTAAAATAGAGTAAAAACTAATTGAGATGCTGAATTATAAATGACTTGAATTTATGCTTAAAAAATGGAGCTTCGTGCTTACCAAAAATCTTTGAATTTTTCTTGCACGTTCGACAGTTTGCTATATACGAAATATGTCAATATCAAAATTATGCTACATTGTTTGAAAAAAATAATAATTCAATGAATGAACGTACTTTATCTTCTTCAGATAATTCATCCATACCCAAAATGGCGATAATATCTTGCAGAGATTTATAATCTTGGAGAATTTTTTGAACATCTGTAGCAACTCGATAATGTTCTTCACCGACGACCCTAGGGTCCAGCAAACGAGATTTTGAGTCAAGTGGATCTACTGCAGGATAGATACCAAGTTCGGCAATGGAACGGGATAAGACAGTTGTAGCATCCAAATGACTGTCATTAATTATATATATACGTATATATTAAAAAAAGAACAAAAAATAAAATAAGAATATATATTATCAAGCTGTATTTTTATAAGTTTAATAGAGATGTTGTTTTTCATTATTAAAGTATTTTAAGTTAACCTGAAAGTTGTGGCAGGAGCGGGATCTGTCAAATCATCTGCTGGCACGTATACGGCTTGAACAGAAGTAATAGAACCTTTCTTAGTTGTTGTAATTCTTTCCTGCATACCACCCATATCTGTTCAAATACCTTGAATTAGTAATGTGTGTCATTATATTATAATGAGCAACAAATAAAAATTAAGTTACCAGTACTAAAAAATATCCGATTTTAGGTATGAAAATCGAAAGTATTATATCCGTGAACGCGCACGAAAATAATTATTTCAAGCCCATAGTTGAAAAGTGTAAAAAGAAAATTAAATACCTTAACGTAGGCTGATAACCTACAGCGGAAGGAATACGACCCAATAAAGCAGACACTTCAGAACCAGCTTGAGTGAAACGGAAAATGTTATCGATAAAGAGTAAGACATCTTGACCTTCGTCGTCTCGGAAATATTCAGCAAGGGTAAGTCCAGTCAATGCGACACGGGCACGTGCACCGGGGGGTTCATTCATTTGACCGAAAACAAGAGCAGCCTTAGAATCGCCGTCAAGTTTGATTACACCAGTTTCTATCATTTCATGATACAAGTCATTCCCTTCACGAGTTCGCTCACCGACTCCAGTAAAAACTGAATAACCACCGTGAGCTTTGGCAATGTTATTAATAAGTTCTTGAATCAAGACGGTTTTTCCGACACCTGCTCCACCGAAAAGGCCAATTTTACCACCTCTAGCATAAGGTGCTAACAAGTCAACAACTTTGATACCAGTTTCTAGAACTTCAGGAACTGTTGATTGATCAATAAATTCAGGCGCTTCTGCGTGAATAGGGGCACTTTTTTTCGTTTTGATCGGTCCACGCTCGTCAATTGGTTCACCAATGACATTGATAATACGACCCAAGCACTCTGGACCGACTGGAATTTTAATTGGAGAACCAGTATCTACTACCTTTTGGCCCCGAACAAGTCCTATTAGTAAGAAGAATAGCATTTATTTATATAATAGAATGGATAATTATTAGGAGATAGAAATGTATCAAAAAGTTATTGAAAATAGCCAAAGACCTTCTGTTACATCCATAGCTATAGTTCGCACAACATTTTGTCCTAAATGTTGAGCAACCTCAAGCACAAGACGACCGCCATCTCTTTGGACTTCCAAGGAATTTAAAATAGGTGGTAAACTTTTTTCATCAAATTGGACATCAACTACAGCACCGATGACAGCTTGGACGACACCAACATTGTCACCCTTCGTTTCAGTAGCATATTTGCGGCCTAATTAAATGAATATTAAGTATCACTCTCTTTAGCACACATGAAAAAATGTGAGGGTACCTATGAAGTTATTAGCTCTTAAACCGCCAATTCTATACGAATTCCTAAAAGGTATACTACTAAACACCGGCTTTTGTCTTAAAAGCCGAGTCGCCGCACGATGAATAAAGGTCATTTTTCAATGCCGCATCCAAGTATCATCCAAAAAAAAATAGCTTTTCGAATCTTAAGGTACTTTGATGATCTTCGTACTACCATCATAAAAATTTTTTGATAATCAGTTCTGCAGTTAGATGTCATATGTTATGTACTACAAGACTACGTGAATTCAAATAAAGTATTTTCATTAATCCCGTTATAATAACTTTGATCTAAACCATGGTGAAAAATTCACTTGCCTTCGAAGCAGAAACTTTTCGTAAGATTCAACCTCAGGAATATTTACTTAGATTTATTCAAGGAAACATTAGACCTGATGGAAGATCCTTAAGCCAATTTCGCCCAACTACGGTTAATCAAAGTAGATCATTGATCTTTTACTTTACTGCCTTTAAGTTAGTCACTAATAAAACTTTATTTCAGGTTGTATAACGACTACAAATGGGTCTTCTATGGTCAGGATAGGAAACACCACCGTCGTTTGTGGTATAAAGGCTGAGGTGGCCACACCTAAATTCAATTCACCTCTAGAAGGATACTTAGGTATCATTTTAGCGAATTTGATATGATAGAATCTATCGAAAGATAAACCATTGTTTTTAACACACATTTATAGTCCCGAACATCGATCTCTCTCCCATTTGTTCTCCAAAGTTTAAACCTGGGCCACCAGGTGAACTGGCACAAGTGATAAGTGAGAATTTGAATAATTTACTAAAAAGGTGAATGCCCTAGACATTTCATACCTCTAGATATTCTCAATGAAAAAATTAATAATTTATTTATTTTAGTGCATCTGTATTAGATTTAACATCTCTTTGCATTAAAGAGGGTGTAGCTGTTTGGGTTCTTTATATAGATTTGGTTTGTGTTAATTATGATGGCAATATCTATGATGCATCAGTTATTGGAATGATAACTGCTTTAGCAAATGGTACGTTGTACGGACCTGAATATCCTATTTCTTTTGACGGGTTTAACTGTCTTTTTATATCGTTACAGTGAAACTTCCCGAAGCAACTTTTGAGGAAGCTAGTGGCTTAGTAAAGGCTACTGAAGAACTATCAGTCACACTTAAACTTCAACGAATACCATATTCAGTAACGATTGCGTTGTTTGATGGGTAAACTACTTTATTCTATTTATACAGTCAGAGCACCCTAAGTGCACTCCTTTTAGAATGTGCATTCATTTAGATAAACTAATTTTATAAGTGTCATTAAAGTGTCATTAGTAGTTTGGACTGAGGTACAAGGTGCATTTATGGGGGTATACGTTTATAAAGTGTGCATTTAGGGATTCCGACTGTATTTTAAATTATATCATTCGCATATAATAACACATCAATGATCATAGACAGCATTTATTGGTTGATCCAACTGAGGTAGAAGAGTCGATCACGAGCGAGCAAACCACTATTGTTTTCGATGAAGTAGGACAATTATGCTCAATATGGAAAGTTGGGGGGCTACCATGTTCACCAGAGCATCTAAAGCAATGCATGAATATTGCACGAGAAAGATATAAACAAATAAGCATGATTGTGAAAAACTCAATTTGAAGATTCTGAGGTTGCAACTCAACTTTTAAATTGTGGATAATACTTAGTTTTGGGTTTTGGAATTGGGATTTCTATTTTATTTGGGTTCATGACAAAACCTAAATATATATCTCATTTCAGTAAAAAGTGTCAAACTTAAAAACCGCCGATTCATTAAATAAATACACCATTTAATAATGTGAAAATTTAAGACTTCTAATTAAGTATACCCAGGTTCAAGGTTGATAAACTCTTAAAAATCGAATTTAAATTGGATTGAATGGATTGATTATCAAACAACACCTGAGACGGAGTGCAACGAAGAGTAGAGTTTAATGGCAAGGAAACGGTATATTAACATCTGATTTGATGATTGATTTCATCTTGGGATTTCTATATTTTAAGTTTAAATAGTGCAATAAGAAAATTGTAATTGGGTGTTGTGTGATCAAAGAAATATAAAATTTAAATTACTAGAAAATTTTTATTTAAACTTAATAAATTATAAAATTTAAGAAAGGAAATTGATATTTCCACACCCTTTTTTGATAATGCCCACTCATTCTAATTTTTTTAATTTTTTTAAAAACTTTGATTGAAGATATCTCGACAATAACCTGACTAAATTCGATGTGCTTTTTTTTTTTATTTTAATTTTAGAAACCTGTAGAATTCAAAGAAAAAAAAAGCTCATCGAATTTAGTCAGGTGGATGTCGAGATATCTATCAAAGTTTCACAATCTGCAGCGCGGCTTCTACTTGATAGACGTTCAAAATTTACAAAATCTTTGGTCGAGGATATCTCGACAACTACCTGATTAAATCGACGAGGTTTTTTATTTTAATTGTAGAATTCAAAGAAAAAAAACTCAATGAATTTAGTCAGATGTGCAACGCGGCTTCTATTAGGACCCCGGATAATTCTAAAAAGGGCACAATTGCTAAAACCGGACATGTTTTTATTAAATTTGAACATTTTTTTTGGCCCAAACTTTTCTAAATTCTGGTCAAATTAAAATTTAATTTTTATTTTGGCCAGAATTTAAAAAAAGTTTGGGCCGAAAATTTACTATTAGCTACGTATTATCCGGGGTCCTCTTCTATTTGATAGACGTTAAATTTACACTACTTTGATCGAAAATATCTCGACAACCACCTGACCAAATTCGATGAGCTTTTTTTTATTTTAGTTGTAGAAATCTGTAGAACTCAAAGAAAAAAAGTTTGGCAAATTTGGTCAGATAAATATCGAGATATCTGTAAAAATTAGAATGATTGGCGGGGTCAAAAAAGGGTGTGGAAATATCAGAATTCACCGGAGGGGTTTTTATACGTATAAAATAATGTAGATTAGACATTAGGTCCCGATCTTAGTCTTCGTGGGTCCTGAATAGAGTACCCAATCCTGTTTATTTAGGTGAGCGTTAAATAATATATTTTAATTAAATCAAATCTAAGTAAATTTGTTTTATAGATTTACATGTAAAATTGAAGCACATCAACTTATTTGACTAACAAGTGCAATATCCATTAGAGCATGTCTATGTCTATTACATTAATATGATAATTTAATTTTATTCTCGAACATTCTTGGGGCAAGTTTATAAGATCGTAACGTATCGTCATTACTTCACAATCAACTTTAGGAGATTAACTAATTATATGTGAAAGTTTATAAACTCGTTTAAGATTTTCTCAGAAAGCTAAACTGGTATTAAACTATAATTTAAATCTCTTCCCCACAAAACTTGTTTAATCGTATCCTAGATTATATCAAGCACGAAGCTCCATCCCAGCAATAATATCCTAATTGCAATAATAATTGGTTAACAGTAATCATTCAATCGCAAATATATAATTAATTATAATGTGTCTACTTACTTGGAATTTATTTATATTACGTAAAAACCAATCACCATAACGACGTCCAACTTTAGATTCGGCAATATGAATCATATCCTGAAATTATAAATGATGAAGTACGAGATTGAGTTCATATACCATTTACATATATCATAAATATTCATCCGAAAATAAATCACCTGCTTCAAACAGAAGTCAAGATCAGATGTTGCAACATATTCTCCCTCAAGCAATGTACCACTACTCCATTTCTGCTGACGTGATTTTTGCTTGACAATAAGTAACTGAGTCCTAATAGACAAAATCCTTATTATTATGATTTCCTTATTCCTATGTTACTACAATTCCATCGATTACCTTAGCTTATCAGGTTCTATTTCAAGGAAAGCTGCCAACTTGTCAATTCCCATGGTCGTATATAGCTTAAGATACGACCTTAGTGTTGGAATTAGGATTTGATGGCGGACTTCAGCAAGAAAAATTTTTGCATGATGATGATGAGGTTCCTATGAATTTATGAATGGTATTGTGTCATAACGAATAATTTATAATCAGCTATCGTAAATAAATAAATAATAAAAATAATAAAATATTATATCATACAATTGCTTGGATTAAGGAATTAAGATCTTCAAAATTCGGCCCAATAGGTGAAATAAATTTTGGGCATGCATACAAAAACAAATCTTCAAATGTTTGAAGCCCTTCTTCACTATAGATAATTAATTTTAAAGATAGAAAAAAAAACGCGCAAATCATTTAAAAATTTTAAAAGAACTCTTTCAATACTCACCCGCGTTGCATCTTGCTCAAATGTTCACCATATTTTTCTCTCAAGTGAGAATGTATATTTTCATCTAATCGAGTCGGGCAAAGAGCAATACAAATGGCTAATAACGCATACATCTGGTCACCCTTTTTATTAATCTAGCAATAATTATAATAATGAGAAAAGGAAGTATGAAATATAAGACAACCTGGCACGATTGATTAATATATATAACAAATAAAGAGCAAGAATAAATTTACCTGATCAAATTGGTAAGACCGCGTATGATACATTTTTGTTCTCGCAATAAATACAAGAATATGCGAAAATGCCTTTATAGCATCAGCATATCGCCGCATCATCATATACGCAAAACCAACATAATAATAAGTAGTAACATGACAGGCAGTCACACGAGCGAAAAGTGCCTATAAAAATAAAAAAGCTAAAGTATACTTTTTAAGATTTCAATAAATTATTCAACGGATGTACTTACTTTTTTATTTAATTCAATATTATCCATCATTTTAAGTGCTAAAGTATAATCGCCTAATAAACAGTGAACACGCAGGAGACCGATGATACTAAAATAACCCAACATCTTATATAAAGGGCGCGATCCATATTCACCCGCAGCTTCACTAATTAAATATATATATATATTTATATATATTATAAAGACAAAATAATATGCCAAATCTATTTTCAAGGTTATTCATTTCACTCACATCATGTCACCTCCGTGTTTGCTTACAAGCAATTGTTCGGTGATCCGAGATTTTGTTATGAGAGAATATAAGACATTCAACACACTATAACAACTCCACACCTAAATCAAGGTGTAAGTAAGATTTAAGTATATTAAACACAACACGGTTTAATATACCTGAATATTATCTCGTAGCAAAACAATCTCTTCCTCAGTTTTATTTTTAAGTCGATTACGATAATTGCAGAATGATTGAAATTGATAAATAAATTCATCAATAATGTCCCAAAGCCATTGATTTGGAAGTTCCAAAGCAACCGGACCATCGGAATCTGTACAAATATTAAATAAATAATAAATTATTAAAACTTATATACACAATCGATCTGAAATAATTAGTTTAACATTACTCAGAATATAATTGAATAGATCGCAATAATTTTCATATGAATGAAAGCGGTGTTCGATAGTTGGTGAAAGTTTTGAATATATATGCCGATAATATAATTCACGATATAAGGTTAAAAATACTTGATCTAATAAAAAACAAAAGATTAAATTAAATAATATATTAATAACTAAATAAAAAACAAATGATTTATACCATCATTAACCAATGGAGCAATAAAATCCGCTTCAGGCCAAGGCGCTTTCATGTAAAACTTTTCCGTTAATCGATTAAATGAATTTTCATATATCCCATGCAATTCGTAGACATTATTTTCAAGAACGTTACGGTGAAAATATATAATAAAATTTTTAACAACATCGGGTATCTCTTGAGCATATTGCTGTTGAAGCATTAATTGAATTTGATCTAAAAAGCCATAAATCAATAAAAATTAATACGGTTTAATTCAATTTTTTTATAATTAATCATTTAAAAGCATACCATCATCGTCCAATTCATCCTCTACACCACCATAACTAGGAGTTAGTAAATCAACCTCGTCAGAGAGGTCAACTTCGTCTTCGGCAAAACCTTCGTTATACATTGCAAGAAAATGATTTTCGATAAATCAAAAAATTTTTCGATAAAATGTAAATCTATCACGTGATAATGCTAAGTTTTATTCGTCATATGACCATAGTACATTAATTTCAAATTTTAGAAACTTACGCGTTGTAATTTTAGTCGAGTCGCAAATTTGAGGATCCCAAATTTCGGGTCGGAATACATTGAAGCATTTAACAATAGTAGTTAGCAGAGTCTATAGCAAATTATCAGCTGAGAATTGTTTAATGAACGTCTGGAACTTCATTAATACGCGCATTTTAAAGACAAAACTGTAAAAACTTTTTGTCTAACAATTTGCAATTTAATTTCATAAAATATATGTAAATTTATGATATAATCTACCAAACTATATATGTATTTTTAACTTTTGAACTTTTATTACGAGTTATCCCTTAAACCGTAAAGCGTACATATTTGTACGCTAAAATTTTTAAATACTCATTGCTTAAAATTTTATTAGGCCTTACCCCCTACTTTTTAAGCTAAAATAAAAGCGTGCTACATGCTAAATTCTAAGTAATTCCTATATCATAAAATTTCTTTCATAATGTTTCAAAAATTAGTTATTTAATTGATTTGTACTAGGATCGTAATATGACTTTGATGTCCAGATTTATTACTAAAAAAGGAACCTGCACGTGACACTTATTAAGATTCTTCCAAATCGTCACATACAGGTTTCTTTCATAATACAACTTTAAAGTTGATCATAGATTCTTCATGATCAACTTTATATGATTGATTTTTGAGGCAATGCCATAGAGATATGGCGGCCCAAAATTTGGTTCGCAAAGCATACTTCACGGGCCATTAGGTAAAGTTTTACTTGTTGTTTAGGCCATATGAAGTGTTCTACACTGCGACAGTGGAGTGTGCTGTGTGACTTGAGTTTATGAAAGTCGCCATAACCAATTAGAAGAGAGGTTTTATTAAAAAAATTTTTTTTAGAGCTCAATTTTCTTTTAAAAATTTTAGCGTACAAATTTGTACACTAAAATATACGGTTTAAGGGATAAAAGTCAGTATAAGGGTTAGTATAAGAGTCAGCATAAAGGTCAGTGTCGGGGTTAACATGAGAGTTGTTATTAGAGCTATATTCATTATGACTATTCATGATTGTTATTAAAAAAAATAGATGAGAAATAATTTACTTACAGAGGATTTATTTCAGATAAAGTTTTAATAATATTAGAGTGTTTAAAGGTATGTAGTTATTTCAAAACTTTCTTTACACAACAAAGGATAAATTTGCAACTTTTTATATGAATTCGAGACTTTATTAAGGCAATTACGTGATAGTTATAACAAGAAATATTTATGTATGCATCATTTTATTTTTCATTACATGCATTTGATAGACTTCTTCAGAAATCTTTCTTCGCATATATTTTATAGACTTTAGTATGGGATTTGTCAACCAAATCCGTGCTTCAATCAAATTCGTATATTTTGACTATTATCGATAACTCGCAATCCAGTGATTAAATCTTTATGATATTGATACATTACTGTGAGGAATTTAATGATATCAAACTCATCAAGATCAGATTACTAGGTCTCGAGTTATTGATGATAGATTAAAATATATGGATTTGATTGAAACACAAATTTTGTCAACAAATCATATAATATTTACTATACATTTTATGAGACTTAATTGCATCCGATAGTCTTTAGTAATCTTTGTATGAATTTTATAAACTTAAGCAATATTTTATTGCATGTATTTGTGTCTTTAGTAAATGCATTCGATGAGTTATAACCGCTACAACTTGTTTCATAATTTTCTTTTGCTTAATTTAGTATTTGATATTATTTTTAGAGTTTTAGCAATTCTGTAAATTTGCATTTTACTATTTTAGTATTATACTAAACGTATAAAAAGATAAGTGCATGTGCATATTTTTGTTTGTTTGTTTGTTTGTTTTTAGTTGCTTTAATATTTTAACATCACGATGATTTAGTAATTAACATTAGTACACTAACTGCTGAAATGCAAATTAAAAAATTACTGTACCTAAAAAAATGGGATTTATATTATACCTTTTTATAGAATAACCAAAGCTAAAACTAAGTCTACTTTTTTAATGATCTAATTTTAAGTAGATTATACAAGATAAGTTATGCTTATACTTACGTGCTAGTAATGTGGATTGGGACAAAATTGTATTAAAAAGTTGTCTATGCCTTTAATATCTTGCAAATAATAAAAAAATTGTTACAATGTATCAGCTAATTCTTAAGCAGTTGGTCGGTTTTGAGGTTTTACATCTAAGCATTTATCCATCAGATCCCCTGTATTGTATGCGTTCTCTACAATACTGACGAATTTTTTTTCAGTTAAAAATAGGCTTAATATTCAGGAATTCTTAATTATTATTGCAGTGTTTTTATAACAAACAATAAATATAAAGTTACTTGATTTAGTTCGTATAACTTAACCTGGATGGCCTAACCAGAGAGCCCAACAGATAGCTCAACCTGGATAGCCTAACCCAGATATTAAGATTTTTACTATCCAGATATTATCCGAATATACCTACCCAGGTAGCTGTGATTATAACCCGGATATCTGAATTATTTGCGGATAACCTGATAATACCTGATCTAGATACAAACACTACTAAAATTAATCTGTTTTCTGTCATTCTATACTAAGTGTTATTTGTAAAATATTGATAATTTTGCCTATGTATTTATCATAAACTCTAAAAAATATTAACAACCAAATATTTTATCATTTACATACCAAATCTAAACACTCTTTTCAATAAGTTGTCTGAATTTTGTTAATTGAAAATATATAAATTTAAATAAATTACTTGTAATTTTGATATATTTAAATATTTTTGAAAAGTTTGCCAAAGGTAAGGGCTATGTCATTAATCACCTGATTATTTTTTATCAAAGGCCTACTCCCCCTCTCTTAATATACAAATAGTTAGGTCCTTTATATATAATTTCAATTTTTTTTATCTCTCTTTTTCTAAAAAATCACCTGATTTTTGTTAGCTCCCTAATACTACAGTATTATAAATTCAAAATTTTCTTATTAGTTGGCACAAATACAAAAAAAAATATACAAAAACAAATTTATATTTGTTTTATACATATAGAGAGTTATATAAATATAAATTTATCTTTTTTTAAAATTTTTTTTTTTTTTTTTTTTTTTATTCTTTGACAGGTCTTGCCATGACTTGTCCTCTTAGTTTTTAGTACATTCAATTTATATACATTTATTTCTAAAACTAAATATAAGCCCGACTTCACCCAGTTGCCTATAAAGGTACCTAGGTGCAACCCATCGCACTAGCTCACAGATAAGCTAGAAAAAGTGCTCTTTTTTAAGAACTTGTCCAAAAGGGATTTACACCCTTTTGTATC
>CAJVPY010004733.1:0-12256 GCA_910591965.1 Dentiscutata erythropus | reverse complement strand
TATTGTAAAATAGTTTTTTTATATGTTGCACACCGGGTGAAAAGTCAGTCGTGTAACATCGACGGTCGCTCCTGTAAATTTGTGTTGATTGATTTTCTTTTCGGAGCCTTTCGGAACAGCCTTAGCAAATCTAACCTGTTATTCGTTTTCAACTATATTATGCAGTTTATGCGGTTTTATAAAATCACCGTCCCTACATGTATGTTATGTTATACAGCATAGCAGTCTCACTGAAATGTATACACCGCATATATCATCTGACTTCAAACGAATTGTATTCAAAAACCACACCTTTCGTTCTAAATAATTACGAAAACAAAGAAATAATATAATCATGAGGGTTAGCTATAGAGCGTCTAGTTAAAACATAAAAATATAGTACCGGGAACGTAGTCATGCACGACGGATTCCTGCCATCTAGAATGGCGAGTTTGCAATTGATTGGGCGTTAAAAATTTATTATTTGTGCTGTGTTTTGTTGTGTATGAGCACACCGGATTTGGTAGTACACAAAAATTATTAGTAACGTTACACAAATATTTTGTGATATGATACACAAATATAAAAAGAATTTTTCTAATGAAGAGAACATTCTGCTATACGTAAATATGATAAATATGTGCTTTTAGTACTGTATATTTTTTATTAATAAAAAAAAGTTTAATGTTTACTTAATGCATTTAATCGACTAGGGTAGCTGACACGAGTAAAAAAAGTTGCATGCTATTTGCCAAAATTCGTTAAAATATATAAATATCAATAAAACATAAGTTAGATCTCCCTAAGTGTATATGCTTATAAAACCTCTTTAAATGCATAGTTCCTAGGGATGGCTCGGTCCGGTCCGGTCCGTCCCAGTCCCTAATAAGACCGGTCCATTAATGTGTTTCAGTCCAGTCTCGGTCCCTAATTAAATAAACCTCTAACCATTTCATAGGCTAACGGAGAGTGTCAAATCGTATGACGTCGTCAATTGAAAATAAGCGGTCATGTAACATATTTTTTTAATAATTTTAATTAAATATTTTAGCTATTCATTAAGACTGGTCCGGATTAGTTTCAAGACTGAGACTGGATGACCGTAAGAATGGTTAAAACATCGGTCCTTGCTCAGTCTTTTCAGGACTGATTCATCCTACATTTTCATAACAATATCCAAGCCGTATATTCAATTAACATTACCCATATCTGCTGATTTTTGATAATAAATGAATGCCTTATGTTTATCCTTTTTAACTCCAATCCCATAACAATATCCAATATCAAAGGTTCTACCAGCGGCGCCCATCTCTGCAGATTTTTGATAATAAATTAATGCCTTATGTTCATCCTTTTCAACTCCAATTCCATTATATCCAACATTACGTGTTCCCATAGCATGACCCATCTCTGCAGATTTTTGATGATAAATGAATGCCTTATGTTCATCCTTTTCAACACCAATTCCAAATTTATAACAATATCCAACTTCATTTGTTCCAGTTGCATGCTCCATCTCTGCATATTTTTGATAATAAATAAATGCCTTATGTTCATCCTTTTTAACTCCAATTCCATTCTCATAACAGTATCCAACATTACGTGGGGGTGTCAGTAGAAACCAGGCAAATTGTTTTTAGTAAGTTTTTTTAAAACTTTAAATTAAAATGTCTCAACAACTATTAAACCAAACTTAATAAATTTTTTTTATTTTAATTCTATAACTAAATAGCATTAAAATAAAAAATTTTTATCAAGTTAAGTTTAATAGTTGAGATATTTTAACTTAAAGTCTAAAAAAAATTTACTTAGAAACTATTTGCCTGGTTTCTACTGACACACCCACGTGTTCCCATAGCATGACCCATCTCTGCAGATTTTTGATACTAAATGAATGCCTTATGTTCATCCTTTTCAACTCCAATTCCAATATCCAATATCAAAGGTTCCATCAGCGGCGCCCATCTCTGCAGATTTTTAATAATAAATGAATGCCTTATGTTTATCCTTTTCAATTCCAATTCCATTTACATAACACTATCCAGCATTAAATGTTCATCTAGTGTGTCCTATCTCTGCAGATTTTTGTTAATAAATGAACGCTTTATGTTCATCCTTTCCAACTCCAATTCCGTCGTGATAACTATACAAAAGTTACTGAACCTAAAAATATTATCAATACCTCACCAAAAATGTAATTATTGCGAAGAAGACCGTTGATTTAGTTGACAAATTAAAAGGTCATTTATTAAAATGTAAGAAACTTACAAATATAGTTGTTAGACGAAACTGTAAAGAGTGACAAAACTAATAAAAGACGAATATACAAATAAATGTTGTTGAAAATCATTGAAGATTATGTGTGTAAAAAAATAATCAAAAATAGAAATTTATAAAAATTATAAAAAATTTATTACATAATTGGCGCATGAATTGAGTATTCTTTCTTATATTATATTATACATATCAGTTCTAACGAAAAATCGCTTGCTGCTTACTGTGTGTCTTACAAATTTATTTTGTGCTAGTAGGTTTTAACTCATTATTTGTGTTATTCCATGAGCACTATGGCTTTTTGACAAGGCTATTTATAACAACCCTAGCATTGTCCAGAAAAAATAATTTTTATGGTTTTTTTATATATATATTTTTTTTTGAGGGTGCACTAGGATTTCGTCTTTTTGAGTGTAAGGTTTCGTAATTCTAAGTTCAAGGTTTCGTCATTTTAAATTTAAGGTTTCTTCTTTCATCAGAAGAATTTGGTGTTTCGACCTTCGTCAGAGATTTCGTCTATCAACTATACTTACAGGAAATATATAAAATTTAATAAATGCTTAAAAATCAGGATTCTGGTTCTTCAAATAATTAATTCACAAAACTTATTCAATGAAATGAGGTTTACATAATGGTAATATTGTAAACAGTGGACTTTCAATGATTTCTACAATTAAAAGAAAAAAAAACTCATTGATTTTGGTCAGGTGGGTGTCGAGATTTCTTGTTTGATTAATAAAGTGGGAAGAATAGTAGAAAAGGTGTAGGAATTACTGGAAAAAGTAGACGAAGGATAAAGTGTAGAATCATAGGTTAGAAGAATAATATATATAATCCGATAAAATATAATGATTATACTTTCCTTAATGCCAACTATCATTAAACCGAATCCTTTAATTAAACGTTCATCCCGCAATACAGATAACTTATGCAGTTCCCACAAGCAAAACCGCGCATGCTCATTTATTGTTCTCTCAATTCTGGGCACTACAACGGACGGACAAACTCAGAAACGTATGTAGTAGGTTTTGGATATGAACAATCAAAAAGCATTAAAGCGCACAAAGCCATGATCTATTTTAAACACATGGAATCTGCAAAAACAATTACGATATTCTCGATAACACACGTTTAGATCATACAAATAAACTGAATCTGAATTAGAAAATACTTTGATAAAAATAATGATATTTATATAATTTTTTATAAATCATTCACAATGATGAAACAACTTTTTTTTTATAAATTAGGTTAGACAATATGTTTATATAACAAAAAAAGTAAAGTTTTTATATAGAAAATAAAAATACTGATACAGTAACTTAGTAAAAAATTATAAAGAATTTTTTATTAGGAAGGATTTAATTTATTCAAAAAAATAAGTATATTTAATTACAATTAGGCCATATAAAATTTATGAATTGGTTTTCATAACCCGGCCGGGTCATAAAAACCAAAGTGTAAAATTTAAAATTTTATTTGTTAATTCGTGATCCGCCTAAGAACCAGTGACACACCATAGTAAACAGTGGAGATATGTTTACTATATATTTTTTATTGCCTTTGGAATCTGGAGCTTTCCAAAGAAAAACTTTTTTCTTTACTAAACAAACCTCTTTCAGCTTCTCAGTAAAGTTGTAGAGGAGTGTCGTGCGAGCAGAATGGCGGTTAAAATGTTAAAACGGCCCAGTGCATCGTGAGATATGAGCATTTTAGTCTTCGCGACTATATGTTTTCTTTTATATAAAGAAGAAAACATATAGTCGCGAAGACTAAAATGCCAGGAGTACCGTTTATTACGTAATTATTTATGGGGGAGGGGAGATTCAGCAATTTATCAGACCAATATATTGAATATAAACGTTATAAATGTTATAATTGGCAGCTGATTTATCGCCTAAGAAGGGAGTTTGGGCTCAATTAAAAAGAAACTACGTAATAAACAGCACACCCCTAATATCTGATATGTACGTAATCGTATGTACTGCGGACAATTCCCTAAAAATATTGAACTAAACGAAATAATATACCGATACGAATTTTGCATATCGATATAGGAAAATTGGAACGATGATCATTGCCATCAAACTTGAATAACTGCGCTGGGTACATTTGATTGATTATTACGATCCTGTTCCACTCACCTAAATAATTCACATTCGCTGAAACGAGTGAATTCAATTCCAATGAAAAAAATTGTAACATTAAATACCAAACTTATATGTTTATAAATAAAAAGAGGAAATAAATTCAAGTTTTAAATAAAATTTAAAATTTACTAATTTAGTAAAAGTGACAGTGCAGATCACGATCTTTAATATTGGTTCAAGTTAAAAGCTTTGCACAGATTTTGTCATTTCAAAAAAAAAAAAAACAAAAATTAATTGCAGTCTATATTCAGATGAGTGGATGTATTTTATGTGGTTAATATTGTACGAAAACTTTATTTCAATATTAAACCATTCACAGCATTAATCAAATGTGTCAATCAAATGTACATATGTAAAATTTCAATGTTTAGTATTTATGCATAAGTTCAGATGAGCTACAATCATATTTTTATTAATCGTAAATTTTATATCAACAACCAATTGAAAACCGACTTATGTCATTTTTTAAATTGAAAAATGCGATGCACCAATTAATAATTAACACGAATTGAGAAATGACGTATATAATATAAATATTTACGTTATCGTACTGCACTTATCAAATTTATTTTATATCGACTCAATCTCAATCTAAATATGAATTGCTACGTCAGTAATTAAGTACTGTAGGTTCTTCGTTGTCTGATGCGACATGTGTGACAGCAAGGGGCAATTTGTTATTATAAAGTGAAACTTTTGCTCAGTATAATGAAATTTAAATGCCACAAATAATGGAAATGCTTAGTGATGATCGTTAAAGATTTCCTTTTTTGATTTTGGTATCTAACTTAATTCTACCATAATCAAATGACATACCAGATGCGTAAAGAAAGAATTACTATACACAATTATATACGTAACTCTGATCTGTAATTCGGAATTATCATTCCGATTTATTTTATTAAAAATTCTATAAAGGCGCTGCAGGTCTTACCATCCTTTTTGGCTGAAAGAATTTATTAACCGATAATAAAAATATGTCCACGAGCTCCGAAGAAGTTACTAAAGATGTTGCAAAGGATACTCTAAAATTAGATGACGAGTATATCAAGGATTCAGTCTCTGAGATGTCGGGAGAAAATAAAGATGACCCAACAACTGAAAATAAAAAAAGTACTAAAGATGATAACATTAAATCGAAAATTCAAACATCTGTTCTAAATCCTGCAGCTCCTATAATTTTACCACCTAAAAGTAATCGCTCTTTTATTCCATCTGTGCCTATGATGCTTCCTACTATGCCTATAGGATATCAAGTTGCACGACCAGTATTACCTTTAGCCCCTTTAGCCCCTTTAGCCAAAGGAAGTGAACCTTTTACGACTGAAGAAATCGGTGATTCAATTTATGTGAAGATAATCGATAAAAACTTGTTAGCTCCCTTACAAAGCTTTGTGAGGTCTGAAGATTTGTATTCTGTAAATCCAAAGGTAATAAAGAATTTTGTAGTAATGAGTAAATTTACTGTATATTCAATCTTAAATTCTAGAATTTATTTATCGATTTATTTATTCTTTTTTTTTTTCATTCAGATATCTGCACATGAATTATTCATTATCCTTCCGCAATTAAAAAATTGTGTTGGACAAGATTCCCAACAAATGAATAATGAGTTTTTAGATCAAGCGACTGATCCTAATACTTCCTCAGGAAATCAAATTAAACCTCCGTTAAACCAATTAGTCGATTGGTTGGAAAAAGAATTTGATTCGACATTAAAACAAATTGAAAATATGACTGATAAGGTTATTATTACATTTATTTTTTGTGCTTTTAATTTGATACACAATTAAATATCTAATTTATTAATTAACTAATTACGTATTTTCTTAGCATGAAATTTCATATAAAAATTTGTGGTACCTATTTCAAAATGGTATGCATTTAGTATTTATAATATTTATTAATGCTATATTTTATGTTTTAAGTATTTTATTATACTACATTTCCTTTACTATCCAGAGGCTCAAGTTTATGCACGATTACACGGAAAAGTTTGTGGTGCTCGAGTCACAAGATGTGAATATAAATCTTTTGGTGGAACACAATTCTTTATCATTACTGGCGAAATTATTGATTCAAGTATATTAAATTTTTTTTCATTACTGTATGCAACAGGGGAACCGTTGATACGTCACAAAATCGTTACACAATTGATGAAAATTTTTTTTATATTTTTTACAATACTTTTTTAGAAGGCTCGCTTGACTTATCTTTTCTATGAATATTGAAAATTGTTAAACAAACATGAAGCTCTCACTTTGCTTTACAACATATTTTTTGAATCCCTTTGAATCCCATGGTTTCATCTTTTTGTAAATTTCGCAATTTGATTGGTTGACTAATCCTGTAGTGATATTTTGACTGGTCGATACAATGAGTGATCTGTGTAACGGAGAATGAAAATCATATCCATATTTGGACGGTTTCTCCTGTTACTGTATGCTAATGATTATATAATATATCTATATACTTATATAACTTATACACACTTTTGTTTTTTAGATGGTCATGACTTTGTGAATAGTGTTAAGACTTGGTATATTGATCATTTTGTTGGTGTATTAAATATTGACAAACTTCCAGTAGTTCCTTTACAAAAAGAATGTGCAATTCGTGATGAATTAGTAAAACGTGGTAAAAAATTTGAAATGCTTGCTACTGGTTCTCATTATTTACGATATTCTGGAAAATTTTTTCGTCAATCTTGGTTTGGCCCTACTTATTATAAAGGTGATGGACGTATGATGATTGATGCTTCAACCTTTGGTTTAATTAATCCAAATTATGATATGGGTTTAGCAAATTATAATCCTGCAAATTATAATTATAATTATAATTTACCCAAGCAATCTAATAAGGGTGAAGATTCTTCTAAAAGAAAAATTAAAGAGGAAGAGCTTTATATGTGCTCTCCTACATTCTTTGGTTTCAGCTTTATTGCTAAAAAATGGGGTCAATTTTATGTTGATCAAGTGGATGGTAAGTTTCTTTAAACTTACATATACTTATATACTTGAAAGTATCATTGCTAACCAAACAAAAACATCTTTTTTAAAGAAATTAAATTTGACGATGATGCGTTTAATAATTTAATAATGGATACTGATAGAAAAGACATTATTATGAGTTTGGTAAAATCTGAACTTTCTGGAGGATTAGATTTGATTAGTGGTAAAGGTGGTGGCTGCATTTTCTTATTGCACGGGCCTCCTGGAGGTATACTTTATTTTTTTACTGCTAAAAATTTTTTATATGATTACTCAAACTTATTCTACTATTAAAAGTTTAATTTAATGAATTAATTAATAATTTAGTCGGTAAAACATTAACTGCCGAAGCTATCTCTGAATATTTACATCGTCCTTTATATGCTGTCAGCGTTGGTGAATTAGGTGTAACACCTAAAGAATTAGAAGATAAATTAAGTGAAATTCTTGAAGTTGCAAGCGTTTGGAATGCTGTCATTCTCATTGACGAAGGTTTGTATTGTGTTACTCTTTTTGTCACTTTTGTTAGTATTAATAATGTAAATTTGAATATAATTTATTTATAGTTGATATTTTCTTGGAACAAAGAAGTAAAAGCGATGTAAACCGTAATGCTTTGGTTGGAATATTCCTAAGATTATTAGAATATCACCAAGGAATCCTCTTCCTTACAACCAATCGTGGTATGTATGATCATTATTATTATTATTATTATTATTTTGTCTAATGGTAAAAGCTCCAAATCTCACAGTAATTTTATCCGATCTATATAGTTGAAAGTTTCGATAAGGCTTTTTATTCCGTGAGTTGCCATTCGTTTTGTGCAATTTAATTAGACTATCTCAATTTTTATATACAGTATTAATGCAAAATTTCTATACAGAGGATTAGTATTATATTAAAATATGACGACCTTGACGAATTAGCACGTGCTCAAGTTTGGCGTACTTTCTTGGATCGTGCTGATGGTAAAGATAAAAGTCAAGTTGACATTGATAAATTAAAACAGCGACAAATAAATGGTAGAGAAATCAAAACTGCTGTCAGAATGGCAAAGGTACCTATCGTAATTGCATTATCGATATCCTAGCATTTGCAAAAATTTGCCGAATAATACTTTATATCATTGCGAGAAAGATAATTACCTATTTAATTAAATCATGATTAAATGTTCTGTCCTTTTAATTAGTTGTTATCTAGGGTGTTACCTTTTTAATGCTTAATATGGTATTAAAAACGCGTCATCCGGCAATTTTATGCCATAGCTAGGATGTTTGATATTTTGTTCTTATATATATATTTAGCCGACATTTATGAATAGCACCAACAAATATTTCTTTCTAGGCTCTTGCTACTAAATCAGATCTTGAAGCTGTTATCACTACATCACATTTAGAAAAAATCTTGGATATTTCCGTTAGGAATCTTTGAATGCACTGATAAAGATTTTAGTGTATGAGCAGTTAAGAATTATTAAATTGATCATTTATTGTATTGGAAAATGTAAAATTCAAAATGTTTGTTGAAATGAATGTTCTCTAACAAATATAAAACTTCCTACATAAACTAGTATTTAGATATTATGAGTTTTGATATAAATCAACATATCTAGGTTAAATTATCATTTTAAATAGCAATTATTACATATTCGTTTTCAAAATGTCTGTTATATCATATATGAGTGATAAATATTTTTAGAAAGCAAAATTGTTCAACATGTCGGAAATTTTAAAATAATATTTTTCACAAAATTTTTCAACAATTTTCTCAGAGAACAATATTTTGCTGTACTTAAATTCATTGAAATAGAATATGAAACTTTACTCAATCTTAATAGATACGATTTCATATCAGATATATTCAGACAAATTTTGTTATTATAAATTAGTTTAGGATTATTTTTCATAACGACCCGTTTTTAAATAATATCATTAATTATTAAGTATTGAGAAATTTACATCTTACATTTAATTTAAAATAGCCAACTTTGGTTACTAGGTGGTAAAAAAGTATAACGATAAAACTTTCTGTTTGCACATTCACGCGTATGTTTAACTTTTATCTTAAACCGCCAGCGGCCATATTTGGACGTTAAAATGATTTTTGTCAATTTTTGTGTAATTGCTCCCAGATTGTATTAAGACACACCCTATTTTCTAAGTAAAAACAAAAGCGCACTACATGTGTGTTTCTAAGGCCTTATAATTTTTTATGTCGATCAACCAATTAAAGCCATAAAAAATAAGAAGAATGACAGCCATAACCTGCCTTGTGGCATTAATAAAAAATGTTGAAAAGGTAAATTTGCATATGGGACCCCACAGCAAAAGGGGCAGTGGGCAAAAAAAATTTGTTTTTATTTTAATTGATTTCTTGAACAATTAAATTTAATAGGAATATAATTTTTATAAAATTACAAAATCAAAATTTTTGTCCCATTGCCTCTTTTTGCTATGGGGGTCCCCATATATTACCTGTTCTATCCCTAATCTCAAGCCGACCTTTATATTAATCTTGCTTGAAGGGCTTCAGATAAGGCGTGTGTATGAATTTAGCATTTTTCTTATGAAAGTTCATATTTTGTGCATAAAACAAAATCAAGTCTCTAAATTTAGAATTGTCAAATTGAATCAAACACTTAAATCTTTTGATGTACCTAAATTTCTTTTCAAATTTACATAGATATCTTATCTTTAATTGTTAGATAATTTGTAACAAAGGAGGGTGGCAACTTAGTGTAGTGGTGAAGTTGCCACTCCAAGATAGCTTGTAACCAAGGTATAGAGTTCAAATCCCACTAGTAACAATTTGGACGAAATTGCTTGTGTTTATGATAATGGATCTTCATTAATAAATTGTATTTTATCACTTGTAACTTCGGTTATACCAGTGCTACTGGTGCACTGGAAGCATCTGTGTAGCATGTTTATTGTATAAAGAAATGTAAACTAGTATAGTCAGTGCAAACCTACAATAAGATTTCTAGAATTATATAAAACTAATAGAAAGAACTTGAAGATTCAAAACTGGCAAAGACTTGAGTAAGAAGTAGTGAGGACATGATGGTATTACAGAACAGAATTGGACTAAACTGATGGGAAATCAAACAATAAAAAATCATCGAGGTGGGATTTTTTAACCTGGTTGTCAGAGTTATATTAGAGGAAAAGAACATATGCTCTAGAAGTGTATACCAAGAAAAGAAAAACTGTGATATCTAAAGCCTGAACAGACCAACCCTACTGGGCCAACTAAATTGGTAAATTGATGAAGAGAAAGTAAAATAGATACTAAATCTGTATAATATCAAAACTTACTAGAAGTTTAATTAAAAAGGTTATTATTTGAAATATAAATTATATTATAGCAGTGTTACAAAAGATAGTTTGAAATACAAACATGATAGTGATACTAATTAGAAAAAAGTTACTAAACATGTAAGTAAAAAAAATATGTAAAACATAAACTAATTTATTAAATTTATCTTGTAAATAGACTAGTTTGATCTAAAAAAGTTAGTAAGTTCTAAGATAAAGTATTAAATTATAGTAATACAAAATATATCTGAGTCTACTAAGTTGTATCAAATTTATCTTGTAAATAGACTAGTTTGATCTAAAAGAGTTAGTAAGTTCTAATATAAAGTATTAAATTATAATAATACAAATTATATCTGAGTCTACTAAGTTGTATCTAAATTAAGTTAATAGTAGAAGGCTTAATAGATAATTCTATATTTAGATTGCAGATACAGGCATCTAGTGTAGAACTTTAAATAAAATTGCTTAGATAACTTAATAAAATATTTTAGATCAAAGAGATTATTTTAATACAAAAAAATAAAAAAATAAAATAAACCAAACCAAAAAAAATATACAAAAACTTAAAAAATAAACCAAATAAAAACAAAATAACAAAAAAAAAATAATCAAAAATAAAAGCAAAAAATATATAAAACAATATATATATATAATAAAAAATATAAAACAATATATATGGTCTGGTGCTAAAAGGTTTGTACCTTATAAAAATTTTAATTAAAAAAAATCGTACATATAAACTTTTTTTTTTTTAAGCAAAAATATTTATTAGGTTATCGGATTTATAAATTTTTTTACAATTCTTCATCAATATCAAAATCGTCATCATCACCCATTTCCTCATCCAACAAAACTACATTATTATCTGATTCCATATACTATTGTACTCTTGCAAGCGCCCTTTTCCAAAACCCAACTACTACTTTCAGATTTATTTTTTCTTTGAAAGCTTGCAAAAGCTTATTTCTCAGGTCTAAAAGATTCGAATGTGGGCCTGATCTTGCTATTTCATTTTTTACGACCGCCCAGATACCTTCAATCGGTTGGAGCTCACAGTGGTAGAGTGGGGTGAAACTAACCTGATGGCCATATTGTTTGGCTATTTCAATACAAGCAAATAGAACTTTTTCTTTGTTCTGTTGAACAAGTTCTAAAAGTTTAGCCCGACGTAAATGATTAGGAAAAGAAATTTGGTGAGTATTTAACCATTCAATTATTTCATTTTTTTTTGTGCTTGAAATTGGAATTTTTTCAATTCGTTGTTTATGGTAACATGCACCATCCATGTGAATAATTGATGCGCCATATTTTTTACTTATTGTCTCACAAAGTGTTGCAAAAAGATCTTCAAACACATCAGCATTAAAGTTTTCATGGTAGTCTACTTGATTAGGAACGATACCAGAATTTTTGACAATATCTGGAACATCATTCCATGCTTCAGCATCATTCCTTCTTCATCCTCGAGTTCCAGGTGGTTTAGCCGCTGGATCCCAAACATAAACCGAATTTGGAACAAGTTCACCATGTATCTTATTAGTAC
>CAJVPY010004732.1:0-12256 GCA_910591965.1 Dentiscutata erythropus | reverse complement strand
ATCAAAATAATCAAAATATTGAAGATCCAATCTATATTTTAATTCTGGTCAAATTGTAGATCATTTGGCCTATTATCCACAATAGGCCAAACGATCTGCAAATTTAACCAGAATTTGAAAATGTTTATAAGTTTATAGAAATAAAAATAAAAAATTATAATTATCAAAAGGATTGCTTGATTGTTAGATAAAGCATGCCTGTCTTTCACTATCTTACAATGAAAATACTTTAGCTGTCGTACCAGTTTTAGTTAGCCAACTGCCATAGTCTACAAAATTTTGGCCAGCATTATACATTTGTTACATAATTTTTGGCCGGAATTAGGTTTTGACTTCTTTATTACAAAAATTGAAATTTGTAGAAAAATAAGCCTATACTATAGTAAAATTAGTCCAGGAACATTTTTACTTAATAGACAGCTGTAATTTCATTAGTAAGATTTTGAGTAATTTCAGCTTAGATTTTTTATTATCGCTCTTAACCAATTAAAATCGAGAATCTGCTGTGACGTGACAGCTAAGGCATTTCTTGCAATGATTCTATATAATTTTGTACACTTCATGCTGAATTAAGCAATAATTATGATTTATCAGCCAGGAAATAAAAACTTTAGAATTGGCTAGCCGGTCAGCTAAGCCACTATAGTCGACTACATCAACTATGGCTATAGCTGATCGGCTAGCTAACTACTAGCCGACCGAACCCATTTCTACGCTTAACTATGCACTCCGTTCCTGGTATTGTTCTTCAAAATTGAACTAACCAATATGGATTTACTGTCAACTGTCTGTTAATGGGTTATTTTGAAGCCGGTTTTAGCTTCAACTGAATAGGCTTTTTAAAGTTCTGGCAACGGATTAGGCTATAGTTATTGAAGTCACGACTTTTTTTGGAATGAATAACTGGTATATTGTTATAGGTAAATTATAGATATAATAATAATCTGATTTTGCGATTTTTTGTGATATTTAATATATGTACAATAAATGAAGTATCTAACCATATTTGTGAGAAAACTTTATTGAGTTGACATAAATAGCACATGGCAAAATCAAACAAAAACTTGATTTTCAAGTTTTTGAGTTTATCAATTTATAAAATTGGGCATTAAATACAAATTTTACTTTTAGTAAATATATAAATCTAATAGGCATCTGAACTTACTTTAGACTTCGTGGTAATTTATCATGAAGTTTAAAGTCTAATTAGAGTATAAATAGATTTTGTAATTAAAGCGCAATACTGTAAATCAATAGATTCAAAAACTTGAAAATCAAGTTTTTATTTGATTTTGCCGAATACTAGAATAAAGTCCTAGGTTAAGCAAATATCTGGTCTAAATTTGGAAAAACTAAATTTCTTATAGTATAAATCAGATGTAGGGCGGTAAAACCGCAAGTCCTGCAGTCTGTGGCCAGTCTAGTCTTTATAGGTTAGACCAAAAAGACTATTGGTACTAATATAGTGTAGTTTCAAGAAGAGTGAACCCAGTGATTTCTTCGTGATAATCACATTACAGGATTAAACACTCGGCATAAGTTAGAGTTAGTGTTAGATTTAGGTGATAGTATTTTTTAGGCCAAATTCATTAGTGCTAGTAAACAAATGATAACATTCTATGATTTCACATAATGTAATTATCACTGGGTTCATTCTTCTTTAAGTGTCTCCTAATATAGTTAGTATTAAATCATTGTAATGAACATATATACTTTAATTTTTTGTGACTTATTGGATTCGGATATTAACACTATTATAAATATATAATAAGTATGAAGTTGATCTTTAGAGACTTAGACAACAATAAAAATTTAAAAAATTTAAATCAGATTTTTTTTTAATTATAATAATGGGTTTTCTTTAACAAGAATTAGGTATACAAATCCAATATTTTTAACTAAAATGATTGTATAAATTTACTTACTGTACAGGGTTCGAAATTTATGCATTGTAATTACTAATAATAATAGACAGATTTTTAGTTAGATGTAGCTTTTATGCATTTAAACGAATAATAATGTAATAATTAACATGTTAGTGCAATTTATGTGACATTTAATTAGTATAATAATTGGTTTGTCTAATTTATACTGATTGGTTCTAATCGATTCTGGACCACGTCCGGTTCAGCTTTTTAAAAGACCGCCGGTCTTTGAACCAAGACGGACTGGATGGACCGATTAATAGCCCTAAGTAGAATTCTGCCATTTTGTGGCAGCTTAAATATCTTTTCACAGCCGGCTTGCAGGAAACCACTAGCTAAAACTATGTGATTACAAAAACTCTGGTTAACAGCCGTCTTGCATTTATAAGGGAGGGAAACTACTAGCTAATTCCAATTATGCATCAAATGCACTGATGTATGCTACATATATTGTTTCAATTATACATTAAACGCACTATATATGCAATATATCTATTTCAATTATATATCAAACGTACTGATGTATGCTATATATCTTTTCAACTATACATCAAATGCTGATATATGCTATAACTCTCATAATTATGCACAAATTTATAGTATCAGATGCATTGTTTTACACAATGACATCGCACAGCTATCTAGTTCATACTTATGATCCATGTTTGGTCTTATGATGATTTGAGACAAAAGCTGTCTTGATACTTACGTATCATGTTATAAAATTTAATTTATCATGGGTTTATTATGTGATACTTCGATTTTATCACATGTTTGAATTTATAAATTGGGATAACTTCGATTTTATCACATAACTTGATTTACAAATCATAATAATCTTGATATTATCACTTTTTTAAATTTATAAATTGTGATAATTTCGATTTTGTCACATAAAATGTGATAATTCAAAATTTTCAAATTTTCAAATTTCAAACTTTCAAATTTTTCAATTTTCGAATTTTTTAATTTTCACATTTTTCAATTTTTGAATTTTTCAATTTTTGAATATTTTAATTTTTGAATTTTTCAATTTTTGAATTTTTCAAATTTCAAATTTTGAATTTTTGAATTTTTCAATTTTTACAATTTCAAAATTTTGAAAATTCGAATTTTTAAAAAAGTTGCACTTTTGGCCCAAATGAAACACCGTATAATAAATCATACATAGGCTAAATCAATTTTTAGAGTAAGTTTAATGAAGATCATGAGAAATTAATTATATACTTTTAAATATATATATATAACATTAATTAAAATTGTTAGAAAACTTTATGGCTTTAAAGGTTTAGGCCACAGATAAGTTACTAGGTATACTTAGTTTCTAGGTCTTCTTAGCTATATGTCTGAGTTCTTATTTTTAGCACTAGGCTTAAAATATAAAACCTTTTTCAGTCATGTAAAAAGTTTTCATTAAGTTTAATAAAGATAAGAGCAAGGTCTCACCTTAAATATTAAAAAAAAGAAAAAAACTTTATGGCTTTAAATTATAGTTTATTTTTGTATTATATTATATTTTGTAGACCATATAATATAGAATTTCTAAATTAATAGTGTAATGCAAAAAGGAATGCAGAAAATCAAAACAATACAAAATCAATAGTACCTCAAATTTTAATTATCTCTTAAAATTTTTAACTAATTAAACTTTTTACGGTAGTACCAGGAATGAATACAATAAGTTTATACCAAGAACGGAGTGATGCAAATCACGAAGTGTAGGATTATATGGCAAATAAAATGGTGTACGTTGTGAGCGTGCTAGCTGTTCAGGAATCGGAAAATATAGGCAATACGGATACTAATCAACACTAAAACCAATCTAAACAATACTCTAACTATCTAAACTAAAAGAAAAAACAGGGTCGAAGCTCCAAAATTGGTAGGCTTCGATAAAGGCATGGTAGATTTGGTCTGGGTCATTAGAGCTTAGGCCTTGTGAGCAGTTGATGTCGAAGCTTAATAAGGTTTTCTCTTTTTACTTAAATTTATACTCTGACTTGAGGGCTTTTGGTTATCTTATGAATAGTGAAAACTATTAATTCTACTACTTCTAGTTGAAATATACTGCTTATTTCGAATTACGTGTGACAAAATCACGATTGCTGCAGTGATCGGTAGTTTAAATTTCGGGCTTAGTCAATTATCACGTTCTATGTCACGGGCTAAAATCGGATCTTCAATCTTAGTATTAATATCACGAGACTTAATTACTTTTCGATTGATCGTCATAATCGTAAAACAATGGAAGTATACAATAATGATGAAATATAGAGCCTTAAATATGTATTATATATAAGGTCTGATTACTAATTTGATCTTTCTTTCTTTCTCTTTGTTTTACAGAGTAAAATATTGGTAATAACAAGGTTTTACAGAAACAAGGGTTACAATAGTAATTATTTTACAAAAAAATGATTTTACTTCCGGGTAATCAAGGACAATTTTTTAGATACAAGGGAATTCTATGATAAGTATTTGTACTTGAACTAGAATTATCATCTCTACTTATTTCAAAGGTGTTGGTTCCAAGCTTCTGCTTAAACTTGTTACGATTTTTATAATAATGTTAGGACAGGAGAACGAATAATTCGGGTCAGAAAGAGTAATTGTGGTTCAAGAGAGCAAAGATTTTTAGAAAAACTTCTACTATAGAGACTTTGAAGTTATGAAACTCTGCTGAGTTATCTTTTATTTGAGCAAAAAGGTTAGGTCTTTTATACTTTTCAACCTTTGCTGCATATATAAGGACTGTGTACATTCTAATATAATTTTTACAATATTTTCTGTTAAGGTAACTATACTACTCAAATCATATATACCAATTTCGGCTTAATTATACCCTTGTTCAAAATTAAACAAGCATTTTTGTACAAAATTGAACAGTCAGAAGGGTTTGGCTAATTCGTTCAATTCTGAACGAACACCGCATGTGAGTTCTATTTTTAGCATTGTTCTACTCTAACTTTGTAATGATATATAATAAGAAAACATAATAACAATAATAATAATAATAATAAAAAATAAACTAAGAAATAATAATAAAAAAAATGCACTAGGGTGCTTAGGATCCCCGGTCACAATGTTCGCAAAATCTTAAGTTTGATTAGTCCGCATGACTTATTCGTTAACTTTTTTTTATTCTTCATGCAAAGGATTCATCACTCTGTTATTTTTACATGTATACTCGTCATGCTTTCTATCTATAATAATATGGTATAGATCAGCAAATAAATACTATCTTTAAAATACAGAAATATCTCAAATAATCTTGTCAGCTTGTATAGTAAATATCATTTATCAAAACATTTGAAATATATCGAATTATCAGGCTACATGGTTATCCAGTTAACTAAAAAATTATTTTACTATTGTCTTTGACAACTAGTGATTATCATTTAAAATGCAAAAGCCAACTATAAGGTAAGTAGGCAAATTAAATTATATCGGGTTACCAATTTTTGTGTCAAAAATTATTGCTTTTACTACCATTAGTTATTGCAACTGTGATATTTGCACATATTTGGTTTATACAATTATTTATGTAATTGTGTATTTGTGTAGATGTTTATAATTTGTCAATATATGCTAAATACAGAGATTTAAGGCATGATGAATTCGCATAAGAATAATAATGGCGTGATGAACTCATGTGTGAAAAATAACCAAAATTTGATGAATAAGTCATGTGAACCAACTAGTATTAAGTTTTTGCGAACAAATATTGCTTTAGACAGCATAGTAACCTAGTGATTGGCGCTGTAATCATGTGATGCTAATTGTCACGTAGTAAAATATATAAAAACAGCAAAAGTTTCAAAGTTGATATACCTGCGGTTACATAGTTGATAGATCAACAATGCATCCAAATTGGGGTTACGTTCTTGATGCATTTTAAGTATACAGTACATAAAAAATATGATCTGCAATACCATGATTTTTTTTTTTTTTGGTATTAAGGTGACCTCTTTGGCCGGGAACATTTTATTAGATAGTTTTGTTTTTCAATTACAGTAAGGGTACATATAGCCACACGTGCATCTTTTAAGTGCCTAATTTAAGTAGTCCGCCTGAAGGTTCTATACTATCTGCCATATCTGTACCCTGACTAGGGGGTACCCATTTAAACCCTCTGACCATAACCTACTTCCAAACCAATAGATACTATCTAACCTAAGGCATAGCTTACTATACACAGGTAGTTCGCTATTGCCCAATCTGATTTTGCACCCACCTTAGGACTTACTAACCCAATGAGGCTAATCTATCCATGAGGTAAACCTAACAAGTGGTCCACATCCCACACGTGTATTCACCTGCATGTTCAGTAATTTCTTCCCAATTAGTACATATTGTCTGCCACCATTGTGTTTGTATCTCATGCTACCTTTTGAGGTGCTACTATAACACAATCTATATCTCAAGCACAACCTTTCTAATTAGTCTTCTATTATGTACTCCTGCCCTTGTATTGGTTCACAACAACCCCAGTACCTACATTCGAGCCATCTCTTTACCTGGATTCTTTATTAGTCCATCCCTTACTTCCAGCTGGCAACCTGGACGGGTTGGTCTGCCCAGGCTTTAGGTGCCTAAAGGACATCCTCTCCTTGGTCCATACTTTCGGAGCATATGGCCTTTTTCTCTGGTGCATCTAAACCGGCAGTTCGGCTGGTGTGTCCCCACTAAAGGACTTGATCGCTTGGTTCTTCAATCTCAGACCCCGGTTCAAATTTAGCCTTCATGTAGTATTGTCAAAGATTACTGCTATCTTCAAACTTGGGACTTCCCAAATAGGCTCTGATCTCCAGTCCTGTGACCTGTGCTGAGCATGGCCCACAGATTACAGCCTTCTGGAATCCTTTCTCTGGCTCCACAGACTGGATCACTAAATCATCCCTGGGCCAACCTAAGTAGGGATTGTTGTTTGACATATTCTATTTCTTTTCAAAAGTGCCATCCCTGGGATTCGAACTTAGGATCTATACCATTACCATTTGGTGAGGGTGACGACTAGACCACTTCACTAAGACACCACACCTCTCAATACTATGATTTTTATTTATATCAGATACAGTATATTAAATATTTTTTAAATACTAAAAACTTAAATATTGTGTTTAACTTTTCAAATGCTATGCTCAACTAAAAAAAAGTTTTCAATATTTTTTAAATACTGTGCTCAATGTGATTATCATCGTTAATATATTTATTTAGGTTTTAATATTATTTTTTACACTTTAACACATTACTTAAAACAATATTTAATTTATATTTGTTTAACATACTGTACTATTAGAAGATAATTTATTTTGCATTTTAATATAACATTAATTGTATTTAAATATACAGGCTGATAATAAATACATATGAAATTAATTAAATTATGCGATTTAGTGTGGATTGGTTTAATCACACTAAATCACAATTTCTGTATCTTTGTTTGAACCCTTATTTTAGAAGACTCGAATACATAATAAAATAATTTATTGAATCATTATTTATTTGATAAATTTTTTGTTCAGCAATTAATTGATAAGTATTTTATTCAAGATTAGCTTTAAATCATGATATTACACTTTGAGCATATTATGTGCATTGTAAATTAAAGCAGTATTGTTTATTGATATAATCATATACTCAACGTTTAAAAATATCCAAAACATGTTGGTGTGCAATATAAAATTTTTCTGCAAATTCTTGAGACTTAAATTGGTCAGTTCTGACTATTGTATAATTTTCAAGATGCGATACTTTAGCAGATGATTGTTAAGCAGTATTTTCAAAGGTCTCAACTTATAATTTTGATTTTTTAGAGCATGATTGAATATTTTCTTTTTGCTTTTTTAAAAAAAAACCTTTAATATAAATATAAAACAAGTGGTAATATCTTGATGTATTAGTGAATTACTTTGGGTCCATGCTTAGCCTTTCTAATATTCATCATTTTTCTTTTTTGTTTTGAAGATGAAATTTCATCATTTATATTGTCAGGAACTACATGTAATATATGGCTAGATTTACACAGTTTTGCAGATAATTTTGAAGGTGCACCATTATTTATTGATTGTTGATTTAATTCCACTGGTCAGAATGGATTATTACAAATATTTGAATTCTTTCTTGGATAAAAGATACGCCTATCTAGAATAGTAGTAGCAAACAATTTAATTTTTTTCTAAGTTTGTAATATCACATTAGAAATAATATATACTTTCAGAATCATACAAGTGAACTATTTCTTAATATGCGACTTCTATAAATCTGTTATAAATTAAATTATTTTTTTGGTTAACCAAAATTGTTCTTTTTTTATGTTTGAAATAATTCACCAACTTTTCCTTTACTTTTTGTATAATATTAGAATGATTCCCTTGTGAAAAAATTTGTACAGCATGACAATATTTGCATACATCGTAAAACGGACCATTCCACACATAGTCTAGGTATAACAGACATTTACCAGTAATAATATTCATGACATAAAAACCATCCTGAAGCTCAATCTCACAGCTCTTGGCTAATTGTTTTATCATTGGCTAGAAATCATCAATTTGACCTTCTAATTTAATAAATTCATCCTCAAAAAAATCAATTATCATTGTTGATATATATTTTTTAATATAAAAATAATTTGGATGATTGGATGGTTTGACAAAACCTATAAAAAAATAAAGTCTTCTGTGATTCAAATGTTGGTTCATACTAGGTGTTATTTAAGTAGATTCATTTTGCTGTAATTAAACTTAATATTAATTACATATATTGTAATAGTCTGAAAGGCAAGTATTTACTTATTTACCTGTTCAATTAACTGCACATTAAGAAGTGTAACTAATAAAGCTTTATAAACGTTTTTATTCGTCTCTCCAGAATGAAGATTTTCATATAATAACTTTACTTCATAAAGTCGTTCAACTAAAGTAACAACTGTTTGCTATTACTTAATTGTGATTCAATTGTACAGTTTATTCTTTCTGTATAATTATTAGTAGTCATAGGATTTTGAGAACTAATAGGAAGATGACCAGCATCAATATACTGCATTTGCCATTCATCACACATCCAATTATTTTCCAAGTCTTTAATAAGAAATGTTATTTGATTTTGAGAAATCAAGAGAGAATTAATAAAGCTTTTGTAATGAGATGCAATTTCAAATGCATCATTCTCAACCCACAAATTTAAACCCCAATGCGATTTGGTATTTTAAAATAAATATTAATAAATTTTAAAATTTTAAAATATATAAGTATAAGGCTATATAAACAATTTTTTGGTTCTCATAATTCGGCTGGGTTATATTTTGAAAATTTTTTGAAAAAACTTTTTATATGGTTTAATAGCCAGGTGGGGTTTTAAAAAAATTTTTTAAAAAATTTTATAAAATTTAAAATTTTTATATATAAAATTTTTTAAATAAAGTCCAGATAGATGGGTCATTACTTTATTTAATACTATAATGCTGGTTTATTATTTTTTAAAATTTAAATTTAAATTTTATAATTTAAAAAATTTTAAAAATTTTTTTAAATAAAAGTTCGGCCTGTCAGATCTTTTTTTTTTTTATATTATGAAAACCAAAAAATTAATTTTATATAGCCTAATATATACATTATATTATAATAAATTTTATAAAACTAATCTAAGTGAATGTGGAATATTCTATAGTCTCAAATTTTCTCCAAACGTTTGTATAATATGAAACCAACAAAGTATGGTTTTATAAATAATGCCTTCGACACCCAATTTGGTCAGCCAATATTTATTTATCATTGCGACTAGGTTCTATACCTTATTATTTATACAGTCATGAATTCTCTGTAATTCTTTTTTATTTGGAAGTTCATCATAATGCCATAGATGTTCGCACATAGGATCAGTACAAGGTATATTTCTTTTAACGGTTGTTACAGCCAAGCATATTGTCTAGTTATTTTCTTTATTGCTTAACCCTAAATTATACAGTATTTGAATTAATATTAGTAATTAGTGTTTAATACTTAAAAAAAAAAAAAAGTATATATACCAAAAGCCAATAGAGCACTATGTCTAGTATTATTTTTGATAACCATAGTTAATACAAGTGCACGATCAATATTGAGGTCATATTTACTATTGACTCCAAAATAATATTGACCAAATTTTCTACAATTTCGTAACCAGAATTCGTCCAAAACTGTTAATTGATAGTAGTGCTTCAGAGAATCTTCAGGTTTTGATAAATCTGGTTGCTGATAATATAAAATGTATCTTTTTGATATTAATTCCTCTTCTATTAAATAATGAAGAATTGTCCATAGACCTGTATTATGCTTTAAATATTTATCTTCATGAGTAATAAACTATTTTAGCTTGGTGTTACTGCAAATTTCATGACTATTTAACAATGCATTGTTCAGTTCTTCTTTACTAGCACCGTTGAATGAAGCTAATAACTTTCTCTTGATTCCTTTGGTTGTTTAGTGATCTGCATGTCAGCTAATTACAATTTTATCTCGAGCTTCACGTGTCAAATTGATTCTTAAAATATTTGGAACAACAGTGCTAGTGCTGATTATATTGGAAGGAAGATGTGTACTTTCTATTTTAATTCGAAGTGGGTGACTTGAAGTAAGGTAAAATAGTCATAAAAATGAATAAACACAAACAGAACAACAGTGCATATTATTTTTATTTTGCAAATTGTTATATAAACTATAGTTTGAACAACTAGATAAATATTCTCCAATTCCTCCACATTTATGTTGGCAATTATTTCCATTGCCAGAACAAAACATAATCCATGACTAGCATAATTTGTCTTTTTTAATTCTAGTTTGAATTTTATTTACATATTTATACCCTTTGATAGTAAGTTTTAAAACATCATCAATTCAATTAGTTGATTTTTTAACTCCAGCAGCTTCCTATTCAATAAAATTAGCTGCTCTCTCAACTCAACAAAGTGTAATTAATTCTTGCTTTATTAGTTGTGGTATATACAAACAGCTTTGTGACTTTAAGTAAGTGTTTTTTAAAAAGGGATAATGCAATATATATGATTTGGCTATATATCCAAAAGGGATGGAAACTGTATTATCATCATTAACAATTATCTGGTTTTCCAGGTTTGCCATTATAATTTTTTTTTTTTTGGTTAACATATGATGGTATAATAGATTATACTTCATCAAAAAAAATCGCTTAGCATATAACAGTATAAATAGATTACACTTCATCAAAAATAATCATATAAATTGCAATTAACACAATGTACTTTATTAATAAGAAAATATTATTAACAATAATTTTTTTCTTGCTAGTTCAAAAAAATCAAATCATGGGAAAAAAAATCGCTTTTTTTTTGTATTTATATATAAATCGATCAATCAGCAAATAAACTTTGGGTATAATTAGGGATGATTAGGTTGGTTTAGGTTCAGTTTTTGGTTTGGAACTTTTAGGTTCCATTTCAAGAACCTAAGAACCTAGTTTTTAAAACCTTATTCCCAAACCTGGTTTCTTTAAAATATAATTTGAAATATAAAATTAATTTATATTTTTGTATTGATATAATAAGTTATGAATTGGCTCTTTAGTTAGTTATCTTTTATTTATTATATTATTATATTTATTATATTAAATGATTTCAAATCCAAATCTAAGAATAAGGATGATTAGGTTGGTTTAGGTTTAGTATTTGGTTTAGAACCTTTAGGTTCTATTTCAAAAAGTTCCAAAACCTGGTTTCTTGAAAATATAATCAGAACTATAAAATTAATTTATATTTTTGTATTGATATAATAAGTTATTAATTGACACTTTAAATAGTTATCTTTTATTTATTAGATTATTATGTTTGTTATATTAAATGATTTCAAAAACAAACCTAAGAATCTAAGAATCTAAAAACCTACCATAAACCTAAAAACCTATCATAAACCTAAAAACCTAGGTTCCAAAACTGGAACCTGGTTTTTAAAAACTAGGTCTTAGGTTCTAAACCTAGAAACTTTACCAACCCTAGGTATAATATGCAAAATATGCAAGATAGCCGATGTGATGAAACATTTTTGTATAGTAAAAAAAAAGTATTATGCATCACCCCTATTAATAAATAATAATCTAAAAATATAATTTATTATTTGTCACACCAGCTATCATGCATAGTACAGAAATGCATCAAGAACGTAACCCCGATTTGGATGCATTGTCGATCTATCAACTATGTAACCGCAGGTATATTAACTTTGAAACTTTTGCATAAAAACAACGGATTTCCTTATGTCAAGAAAATGATCTACATCCGATGTAACACACAATTTTGATAATATTATATATATATATTG
>CAJVPY010004731.1:0-12257 GCA_910591965.1 Dentiscutata erythropus | reverse complement strand
AATAAATTTGGTTAAATAATTAATTCAAAATAATTTTTTTTGTAAATACTAAATTTAGTATAATAGCAATACAGATATCTATTAATTATATTTTATGTAAAATTTCAAGTTCATTTGTTATATATAGAACTTGATTTTTGTATAATTGATTTTATTTTACAAATATAAACAAATATAATGCAAAATTTTATTCATTAGTCATATTTAGAACCGGTTTTTGTATAATTGATTCTATTTTACAAATATAATGCAAAATTTTATTCATTAGTCATGTGTAGAACTAATTTTTGTATAATTGATTCTATTTTACAAATATAATGCAAAATTTTATTTATTAGTCATATAATTGATTCTATTTTACAAACATAATCCAAAATTTAGTTGGGGTATTATAGTTATTCTTTTGCGATTGATTAGGATAAGATTTTATTCTATTTTAATCTGAATAAAAAAATAGAAAATACATAAATCGCATAATTTTCATATATAAATTTCGCTTTTATAAATTTTCACAATTGAATGTCACTTGTATATTTCTAATTTGAGTTTCAAAAAATATATTGTAAAATTTCAGTAGTATATTGTTGGGGATAATTATTGTTGATTTTTGTATGATTGGTTAAATTTTTGTATTGTCATAAGTAAAAATAGAATCGACAGTTATGATCGTAACTGGTGATCACATGCATAATTATTTAGGTTGGTGCATTTCTTTATATAGTATAAGTGGTACATTTGGGATATACGGTATATTTGGGATATTTGGTACAATTAGAACATATAGCACATTCAGCACATTTAGTTATAGTATATAAGAGTAGCATTTATCAAAATGTAAAGGTATCTAGCATATATCCGAATAAAGCATACACTTAATAAAATATATACTTTGGCTCTGCCAAATTGCATATCCTCTTTCAAAGTAATATATTAGTATCGTTGAATATTACGCAAACCATTGGCTAGTTTACTCTAACAAGTAGGGATTTTAAGATGTATGTTTTACCTGAATTACAGTATCTAAACTGAATAAAATAAATAAATAAATTACAACTTAAATCGCATAAATTTCGTATATAAGTCTCATTTTTGTAAGTTTTGAAAGTTATTCAATTTACATATTGAATTTATATATTGATAACTTGATTCAACAAAAACCAAACCAATAATGTCATCAAGAAAATGTTCATTTTTAGCTTTATATAAAGATGTAAATTAAGTACCAAATCAAGTACCAAATCAAGAACCTAAGCCAAAGTCAAAGACAAAAAGTAAGGTTATTTGCAATTGTGATGATTGCAATAAGTCACTTGTTGATCATAGAACAAAGCTTCTTCATAAATATAGAGGCCAAAAATCACTATCAAAAAAACAAAGTTCGGATTTGTCTCTGTATAAACTTGATCTGTCATCACAAACAGAGCCTGAATTATTAGAAAGTCCTATTATTTCACAAGAACCAATTAAAATTCCTAAGGACAACTTTGACTTTTATCCAAGAGTTAGAAATCCTGTATTGAATCGAACTATTCTATTAATTTATCAGGTTTTTAATTTATTTTATTTTTTATATATTTTTATATTTTTATATTTTTATTAATTTTTTTTTTTTTTTTTGAATGTTATATTTTCTTCATTAAAGAGTCTGAGTACACTTCGGCAATAAATGAGATATTAGGTTTTTAATTTATTTTATTTTTTATACTTTTATATTTTTATTAATTTTTTTTTTGAATGTTATATTTTCTTTATTAAAGAGTTTAAGTCCACTTCAGCAGTAAATGAGAATTTTGATGAATTACTTGAAGTGTATACTGAGGATGATAATCTTTCTGAGTCAAGTGAAAGCTTCAATGATATTAATACTACTTTCAATAATAATTCAGCTCCTAATTTCAAAAATTATTCGGCTCCCAACTTCGAAATACTATCAAGTTCTGACAAAACACTTACATATGATCAAATTACCCATATTTTATTATTTGTTTTAAAAGGTGGTTTAATTTATCTGAAATTGCAGTAGATGTGCTTTTAAAATTATTATTAATCGAAATTGGTGGCGATGAATTTAGTAATTTTCCTTCATCAAACATAAAGTCAAAAAGCACTTGGATTGTTAGATAATTTTGTTAATTTTGTGGCATGTTCTAAGTGTAATAAACTATATAATAAAAAAGTAGTGACTAGTTTTAGGCAGAACAACCAAGTGTTAGTTATAAAATGTTCTTATATAGAATTTTCCAATTTGGCAGTTAGGTAATTTCTTTTTTATATTTACTTGTTATACATTTATACCTATTTATTTGTAATATTAATTTTACAAATTTATTGAAATTTAATTTTAACAATTTCTAGAAGAAGGATTTGTGATACCAATTTATTAACACAGTTCAAGTTGTTAGATAGTAGTATAATAAACCAGCCAGAGTTAGTTTTTCTTTTCAGTCCAATTAGGTATCAATTGGCTAATATGTATAAACGTCCAGGCTTTGAAAATAATTTTTGACATTGGGTAAATAGATCGAATATTAATGATTTATTATATGATATTTATGATGGTAATATTTGGAGAACTTTCAAAGATAAACCATTCAATAAAGATTCAGCACTATTTTTTTGTAGTGAAAAAGCAGACTCTCATTTGGGCCTTGTGTTGAATCTTGACTGGTTTCAACTATTTGATAGTACATCACATAGCACTGGTGTGATATATGTATCTATTGCAAATTTGCCATGTGATATTTGATTTAAGCATAAAAATATGTTAATTTTAGGCATATTACCTAGGCCAGATGAAGTGAGTTTGCATAAAATTAACCATTATTTCTTCCTGGTTGTTAATAAATTAGAGTCTTTTTGGTATAGTATAGAATTAGATTCAACTATCAAGAGTTCTGAAGAAAAAGTTATCTGTGCAGCATTAATATTAGTTTCATGTGATATTCTGGCTGCCCGAAAGTTGTGTAGGTATATTTCAGCATTAGTGTCATATCATCATTATGAAAAAAATGCTAATTATGTAGGTAAACAATTTAACTTCGGTGGCATGCAAAATATAAATGAGTGGTTTGTAGAAAGATTCGACGATACATCAGCAAATTGCACTTGAGTGGAGAAGTTGTAATTCTGATACAGAAAGAAAGTGTTTTGTTAAAAAACATAAAGTTCAATAGTCTGAATTACTTCGTCTAAATTATTTTGATCCAATTCATTATGTAATTGTTGACCCAATGCATTGCATTTTCCTGTGTATTTCTAAGTGGCTTGCTAAGCAAATATGAATTGATGAAAGTGTATTAACGTTGAATATGCTCACGAAAGTATAACACATGATGAATAAGTTCCAAGTACTGTTAGATATCAGCAGAATTCTGGGTAAAGTGAATTGTGGAGAGGGGTTCTTAAATTTTACTGCCGATCAGTGGCAAAATTTTTTTACTATTTATGCTACTGTTGTTTTTTGAGAACATCTTTCGAGTGAAAATCAGCAAATTTTAACAAATTTTGTTAATATTAGTATGCCAAATTATAAGGCAGGACCTTATGAATGAGGCTCATAAAAGGTTAATTAAGTTAATAAAATTAATAAAGAGTAAATACGGGGCTGGAAAAATTACACCAAATCTTCATCTTTCATTGCATTTATGTGAATGTGCACAGGATTATGGGCCATTATACTCTTTTTGGTATTTTTCATTCAAAAGAATGAATGGAATTTTAGGGTCTTTTCCAAATAGTCATCGAAAAATAAAGTCTGAACTTATGTGAAGACTAATAAATAATAGCCAAATTATCAGTTTGACTGTCTTCATATCTGAAATTGAGAGTGTAGAGTTACTAAAAAATCGATCTTCCGTCGGGTCTCTTTTAGAAACTGATAATTTTTCTTCCGATAAACTGCGTCAATTTTTATTGAATATATATAATGTTAAAGAATCAAGTATTACTGGTTCTGAACGATTTCCTGGTAAGTTCTTACCACCACAAAAAGAATATTTAATAATTTCAGACGAATTATTAAATTTGCTTGTAGAATATTATACAGCAACTTATGTAACAATGAACTTTAGAAAACCTTTTACTGATGATTTTGAAGGTGCTATTATTGTTCTAAATAGGGCAGACAAATATAAAAGATGCCGAATAGGTTCCAAAATATTTAGTTCTGATATGTCTTCTCGCCATGTAAAAAGTTCATTTGTTTTGGCTCGGTTTGTAAATTATAACAGAAGTGTCGATTTGTACCCTGGACAAGTCCAGTATTTTTTTAATCATATTATGAATCTACTGAATGGACTTGTAGAACATAAATTGGCATATATTAGGTGGTACAAACCTGTAAATTCGGCTGCAACTCGTTTCTATTTTAGTGCTGATGAAACTTGTAATGTTGAACTTTGGAACCCTGAATTCTATCCAATTCAGCGTGAATGCATTATTCCTGTTTATAATATTTTTAGTCAGTTTATACCATACAAGTATAAAATTTCAAATCAGCAAAATTCTTATGAATATTTGGCTGTAATTCCTATAAATAGAAATTTTAATATTTAAACTGACATCTAATATGTATGTATGTAGGAAAAATTATTAATGCATAACATTTGTTGCACGATTTACTTTTTACTATATATATAATATATATTATTCTAATGCATAGAGTTTGGAACCAGATTTTATTTTTAAATCCAGGTTTATATTAATTAATTATTTTCTGCTTTGCATTTAAATCTGAATTATTAAGTTGAAATTCTAATTTATTCCAACAATTATATTTAAAAAAATAACATTCAGTAATAAAACATTCGACTACTTAAGTACAATTACATTTAAAAAAAATAACATTTTAAATCTGGGTTTACATTAATTAATTATTTTCTGCTTCGCATTTAAATCTGAATTATTAAGTTAAAATCCAAATTTATTCCAACAATTACATTCAAAAAAATAATATTCAGTGATAAAATATTCAACTACTTAGAGACAATTATATTTAAAAAAATAACATTCAGTAATAAAACATTTGACTACTTAAGGATATGTAAAAACTATTTTAGGTAGTCAAATACTTTTCCAAACTCTATTATGTTAAACCAGTTTTAATCAATTTTAATATGAAAATAAAACCAGGCTCCAAATTCTGCCTAAGTTTAATAATAAATTATAACGATTGTAATAAGTTTTATGCTGATTTGGTTATATATATAATTTGTACATAAATCGGTAATTATATTAAAATCCAAACCACAGATTTCAGCATATGCCGATTTGTATACAATTTAAGGTGTACAATGCCGATTTGCTTATAAAATTAGTAGTGCTGAATTTTCTTATTTCGACTAGTGGTAAGTAATAAACTCTGGGCTTGTTAGCAAATAGCATATGAGAACTATTTCTAAATAACAAGTGCTTGGCCCCCGCAATGAGTGATAAACTCTGAGGAAGTAGCAGGTAGTGTATGAGAACTATCTTTAAATAACAACTGCTAAGTTACAGAGCTTAAGAACTACTTCCCAGACTGTTTCTATTTTTACAGACACTTGTATTTTTTAAAAATTTTGGATTTTTGTGGAAAAAAGTGATCATCAGAAAGAGTTTCTGAACTCTTTAAATATTGATTTTAAAAATATAGTTTTTAATACAATATTGTAGTTTATATATAAAATGACAACTTAATTCAAAAAAAAGAACTCTTTCTAATGATTACTTGAACTACATTTTCTGAAAAACATTTTACTGCAAAAAGAGACCTTACAAGCCGGCACTACAAGCCGGCACTTAATATACTAGACAATAAGTTAGCACCTGTCATTTAGAAGTAGTTCTTATACACTACTTGCTGACAGGCTTAGAGTTTATCACTCACTGCATAGTCTTGGCACTTGTCATTTAGAGGTAGTTCTTATACGCTACCTGCTAACAAGCCTAGAGTTTATCACTTACCAAAAAAATGTTAAGCAGGTGTTGAGTGGTGGGTTTTAACTATAGAAAAAAAAACTCATACTCCTTTAAATTGGTTTGAAGCTTAAGTGGTCCCTCTTTACCTCTTGTTGTTTTTCTATCAGTCTTCAAAATTTTTCCATAAAAAGTAGGAATTTGGCTTACTCCCTCCAAAAGATTAGCATTATTTACTTACCAAATCCAGATAGACTAGTAGATAGCAACCATGTATTTGGAGACGAATATGTTGCATGGGTACTAAAATGAGTTCCGGTCAAAAAAGGAATCTCTGGTGGTGGCATCAAGTAGCTTGAGACATGTGTACTTAAGTGATGATACCTTTATTAAAATATTGTAATCTTTGTTGTCATTGGCACTATATATGGAGAGTCAGATCCTAGTATAGCAGCAGCACTTGATTTGAGATAAGGACTAGGTTATTAAAAAAATTCAGAAATGGGTTGAAGGGAATTTTAATGTTAAGTTTAGTCTTACAACAAAGATATACAAATGTTGCATCTGGTATATAATTTTTAAATCACCTGGCACAGGTTATAATAGTGTATCAGATTGCTTAATTTTTTCTTTTTTCTGCTTGTTTTATCTATTTTCATTTATATTAGAATCGGTTTAGGTTTCTTGTTCCTTTTCTTCTTGCTGTTTTATTTTCTCTTTTGAGTTTATTTTCTTTTTTAGAACAATTTCTATTTTTTTCAGTTATAAGGGAGCTTTTAGAGATTTTCTTTAAATGTATCTTCCTTCATAATGTTGGCATATATGTTAGTCTTATGTAGAAGTAGAAGGTAATATATATAATCTGCTAAGATTTAAGTGGATTAAGTTTGGAAAGATATTGTAACAGAGTGGTATTTTCACGTATAACATCGCGGTGGTCACGTGATCCCATATACTACATACGGCCACTATTGTTATTTTTCTTAGTATAGATTTTTCTTTATTTATTTATTTAGTTATTTGCTATTTATTATTTTCATTATGTATAAATTTGTTATGCACAAATTCATTACATATACGATTGTTACGCATAAATTGTTATATATAAAATCGTTTTGCATAACAGGGCCAGTAAACAGTTTAAGGATTTATTTAGAATAGTTAGTTAGTCATAAAAGAATTATAAAAGAGATGTAAATTGGTCTTTTGAAGAGACATAATCCACTATCATGTCCTAAAAACTATCAAAATAAAAGCCTCTTCGTCTTGAATCTCTTTTAACAAAGATCTAACCCAACCCAAAACCGAATATTTTGGTTACATTTGGTGACAACGACAAGACCAGGTCGCCTATTTGAAGAAATTCAACCCGAAAATGTCTCTGTTTTATAATAAAGTTAATGTCCCAATTGTGCAAGTCCTACCTGTCCCCTATTCGTACCCAAATTATTACATTCACGCTACTATATGTAGTGATTTCACGTTCTATAATTCATACTAATGACCGTCCTTTCGTATCAATGCTCCTCCTATATATGCGTCTACATTCTATGCTTCGCCTTATCTATAATGCCCTGCCTCAAAAAGTCGTAGAATGAATACATTAAGAAAAAGACAAAAACAAAAACAAAGACGTATACTGTAAAAAGAATACAACACTTGTAAAAGATTCTGCACCTTATAGTCACTTCAACGTGGTCCTACAGCATTAAATTCGTTATACTATATTATTTCGCCACCCGATTTAGTTTTCATTTCTGAGGAAGACTAAAGACTCTTTATACTCATGAGAGAAGAATTATTAATTCGAGTAACTAAGCTAACTCGAAAAAAGATAAAAAAAAAAAAAAAAACAAACAAAGCTATATTGCGAAAAAGGATACACCGATGCTATAGATACCTCAACTTCGTATAGCTCTAGAGTAAAGTAATGTCCCAGGCTTTATGTCCGATTCCACATGCATATTCTAGTCAAGTCCCAAAAAAGAGAAGTTTCAAAGTTAGTATAGGCATTTTTCTGAAAAGAGCTAACCAATAAAGAAAAACGACGAAGAAATCTTCACTTGGAGTCCAAGAATAGAAATCTCGAAATGAAAATCTCGAATTCCAAAAGCAAGTTGAAACCGGACAAATAGATCTAACAATGGAACAAGCAGAAAAAAGACAAAATTAAGCAATCCAAATACACTATTATAACCTGTGCTAGGTGATTTAAAAATTATATACCAGATGCAATATCTGTATATCTCTGTTGTAAGTCTAAGCTTAACTTTAAAATTTCTCCGACCCAATTCCGAATCTTTTAATAACCTAGACTGTATCTTAAACCAAGTGCTGCTGCAGTACTAGGATCTGACTTTCCATATATAGCACCAACAACGACAAGGATGCGACATTTCCATAAAGGCACCATTACTTGGGTACTCGTATCTCAAGCCACTTGGTGCTGCCACCAGGAATTCCTTTTTTGACTAGAACTCGTTCTAGGGCCCATACAATGTATTCGTCTCCAAACATGTGGTTGCTATCTACTAGTCTATCCAGATTTGGTAAGTAAACAATGCTGATCTTTTGGAGGGGGTAAGCCAAATTCCCCACTTTTTATGAAAAATTTTTGGAGACCAACAGAAAAACGACGAGAGGTAAAGAGGGACCACTTGAGCTTCAAACCAATTTAAAGAAGTGTGAGTTTTCTTTTCTATAGTCAAGACCCACTGCCCAACACCTGCTCAACCTTTTTTCGGTGAGTAATAAACTCTAAACTTGTTGGCAGGTAGCATATAAGAACTACCTCTAAACGACAAGTGCCGAGACTATGCAGTAAGTGATAAACTCTAAGCCTGTCAGCAAATAGCATATAAGAACTACTTCTAAACGACAGATGCTGTCTTACTGTCTAGGTTTTTAGATCAAGTACCGGCTTGTAAGGTCTTTTCTTGCAGTAAAATCTTTTTCGAAAAATATGGTTTAAGTGATCATTGAAAAGAGTTCCGGCATAGTTTTTAACATTATTTTGAAAAAAATTATTATTACTTACTGTTGTTGGGTTTTATTATTCACTTTATCCATAAGTACCTCAATTAATACTTCATTATTTAATTTTAATTTTAGTATCATATTATCTAAAATGCTTTATAAATTCAACCTTACTTTTTTACTTACTCGCATGTGTGTTTGTTATTAGTTTTGATTTTAATTTTTTTATTAACTCATACTTATTTTCTTTCTCATCAATTTTAATATATCTTAGATATAATTGCTTTATTAGACTTTCCTTTGATAATCGATCTGGGTATATATCTGTAATATACAGTATATATATTAGTATTAGCTACGTTTTAATATAAAGTTATTGTGCAAACTCTTATGATCATAGATTTTTTTCTTCTTGTTATTTTTTGTATGTTATTACATTAGCACAACAATCTCGAATTAAAACTCAGTTAGTCAAAATGACTTGAAAATCATGATCATAATTGCACAATAACATCGATATTGGATTATGCAATAATAAATATCATAAAATTTGTTCTGTCAGAGCAAATAATTGGCTGAAATGTGCCACTGTGCAGCACATGTCAGCTAACCATTTGCTCCAACAAACCAAATTTCATAATATTAATTGTGCATGACCAATATCTTATACTTAGAACATATATACGTGCAGGATTTGGTGTTGGTATATACCAATTTGAAATTGGTATTGTTGGGATTGAATTATATGAAGTGGGTTTATTTATTTCATGTTTTTGCAACTTTTCTAATTGTGTTTGAGTAAATATTGTCCAATCACCAATATTCGGAATAGACCATGCTAGTATACAACCTTCCAAATCTCCATCAATTGGCCATTGCCATTTGAACCAATTTGAATTTCTAGGTAGCATATTACAGTACTTCCAGTTCCTATAATAGTAATTTTTTTTTTATAGCAATATACTATGTAATTTAATTTTACTATATTGACTATGTATAGTATTACCTCTATTACGATTAGGTTATAAATATAATACAGAAGTTCCTTGAATTCTCTGAATTGCATTTTCAATATCTTGGCCAGTTTCTATATCGAATCCAAGTCGAACATATTTTTTAATAGCATATGAAATCTAAAATTTTTAAATATTAGTTTGTTATAAAAGGGTACTACTTAGAGTAGTAAATAATTTATTGTCATATTATATTTTTATTATTTTGTACTCACATTGCCTCTTTTTTTTAACAACCTTATTAGTTTTTTAATTCAATTGCTGTAATTCTTGTAAATTAGTTCAGTTTTATAGTAGAAATTGGTTTTATAACATGATGTTAAACAACTTTACATTATAAAGATCTGTACTCTAACTCTAATGTAGTTACCAAATTGCTATTTTATTAGCAATAAATTATTTACTACTATGTGTAGTATCAAAATTTTTATATTGCAAAATAAAAAAAACCTGTGCATGATAAGAATCAATTATAGTTTTGTCTCACCTGCTTCAAAAAATATCTATTTTTACTTTTATGTTATACCATTCATATCAAAAACTTAATATCATTATTAAATCGGTATTGTGATAATGCTTATCATTATCAGACATTATAATGATTGATTTTGGTTTTTGATCAAGATTTTTGATTACTACATGTAGCGAAGAGGCGGTAAACCAAAAATCTTATCTAGTGTCTGTAGCTCAGTAATCAAATGCTTAAATTTGAAAAGTATTTGAATCTAATTGCTGTCTATATACTAAAACAGAATGTAGGAACTATTCTTTCTTTTCAAACCAGTCATTTTTGGTTTCACATGCAGTTTTAGGCAAGATTTTTATTTTATAATCAACTAAAACCAATGCCATATCATCATCTAAATCTAATAAATTGGCATTAAATTGTACATTTAAGTAGACCTTTCTTGTTTAATGAGCAAGATAATATATCAAATGTTCTTTCAAATTATTAAGCTCTTCATGATATATAGCAGCCATGCTATCTTTAATTTTTTGAAAATAATTGAAAAACTCTTGACATTGATTATATATTTGCGTATGATATTTAGTACATTGACCAAATACATAAAGCAAGCAATGGTTGATATATATATTGTAAGAGGTAGTTTTATTTGTTGCAATATTAAAATGTTCTTCATAATTATGTTTTAAAAATCTCTTTAGATTATTTGTCACAGTTATTAATTGTTTCTAATATACAAAAAACAAATTATGTAAGTATTAATAATTATACCCAAAAAATTAAAATTAGATAATATCTTTTCTAAAGACTGTATTACATATTTATCAATAAACTCAGCAAGATCAGAAAAGATCTCATATCTGTACTGTTGACAAGTATGACATAATCCTTCTAAATCCTCATGATAAGTATATTTATTGCTTTCTAGTTTCTTGAAAAAACTTGCACACTTAATTCCATCGGAGTATTGTTCATGAAATTTTTCCCAAAGAGTTTTTTTAGTATATTTTAAATAATGTACAGGTTCATTTGTTGCAGTATTAGTTTTATACGAACTCATAACAATATTTGCTTTATCCATTAAAAATGCATCCAAAGCCTGTTGTTTTTCAGCTAAAATTTTTTGACATGTAATAATTAGCTTATTTAATACTACACATCTAGGGCCATGAAGTCGAGCATGCTTACGTGCATAACGAATTGTATTATTGGATACCTATTAGCAAATATATTTTATATAATAATTAGCAATTAGGATTATAAATTTATACTAAAAATACTTTCAAACCAATTTATATAATTGGCAATTAAGATATTATTTAAGTATCGAATTAAGTAAAGGCAAATTTTAAAATTTGTCAAAATTATAAAGTTTTATATATTAAAATGCTAAAACTAGTTTTAATATTTTGATACACTAAAGTTTTATAATTTTGCCAAGTAACTTTATATCAGTTATTGAAAAATAATTACTTATATTTAAATTAGTAATAATATTATTGTAGTTAAAATTATCAGCAATAATGGAAAGTATTTGTGTTTTACCATTAAAGCCATACTTGTTTTTGTTTAATGTTTAATAAAAACATTTCCAGAAAGTTAAAGTATGATTTTTAAAATTAGATTTAAAAAACCCTGCTTATATAATAAGAGCTGTGACAGATATTACGTAATATCCTAGGGGAGGTATTAGCCGGATGTTTTACATTACATATATATATATATATATATATATTTTCTTTGATAACCTCGCACTAATTTATTAGAATATTATAATTTTTTAACAAAAAAATTAATCTATTTAAATACATATTAGGCAAAACCCGGCTGCTATCCCTTAAATTGTAACACAGGCAAATTTGCCTGTGAAGATTTTTACTAATTTTTTTAATATTTAAATTTTTTAA
>CAJVPY010004730.1:0-12258 GCA_910591965.1 Dentiscutata erythropus | reverse complement strand
AGCTCTACAAAAGTCTCTTAAGTTAGAAAGATGATTAACTTAGTATAAAAAAAGTTTTAGATGCATGCACGCCACATCCGCACTATAGTAAATTTATATAGTAATCTGAGTCACTTTTTACTATGATCATTCTCTGGTTGACTAGTAGATTACCAATTAAAATAAAATTAACAAATTACTAAATATAGTAATTTTATTACTTAATGTCACGGATCATTGTGAAATCCAGATCATCATGAAATTCAATTTTTTGGGGTATATTTTATTGGGGTTTTTTTTAAATCTAGACTAGTATTTAGGGTTAGAGTTTATAATAAAAGAGTATAAGTAGATCTTGTTAGAGTTATGAGGGTTTTATTTTTAAATTAGAGCCCTAGATTTCACGATAATCTGGATTTCACGATGATCTGTGACACTTAATATAGTAATTTATTAATATTTTTTAAAAAATTATAAACTTTTATAAAAGGTGTAGTGACTTAGTGTAGTAGTCTAGTCGTTACCCTCTCCAAGTGGCAGGTCTAGAGTTCAAATCCCACAGACGACGATATTTGAAAAATAGGCTTGTGTTTTGGTAACCTGTATATCATGATTGGATCTTGGATTGAGGATCTGTAACTTGAGTTGTACTAGGAAGTAATCCTGGGAGATTTGCTGGTATTTGTACAACTGGAGGAGAACCCTGGGAACTACAAAAGAATACAAACTGGTTTCGGGTAGTGCAAATACTTGATAAGTTCATGATTATGTAAATCTTGGGGGATTGCCTTTACCGTACAGAAAGCCCATTTGAGAAGTTCCGAGTTTGGAGGTAGCAGTGATCTTTGATAGTACTACATAAAGGTTGAATTTGGACCGGGGACTGAGATTGGAGAACCAAGCAATCAAGTCCCTTAGTGGAGGGGACACACTAGCCAAACTGCCGTTTTCGAAAGAAAAGGCTATATGCTCCGAAAGTACAGACCAAGAGAAGGGCGACTTCAGACACTTAAAGCCTGGGCAGACCAACCCATCCGGGTTGCCGGCTGGAAGTAAAGGAGGAACCAATAAAGAATCCAGGTAAGAAAACGACTGGAATATAGAGTACTGGGTTGTTGTGAACCTTACAAGGGCAGGAATATGTAATGAAGGACTAATTAGAAAGGTTGTGCTTGAGATACAGATTGTGTTATAGCAGCACCCCAAAAGGTGGCTTGAGATACAAACACAATGTCAGCAGACAATAGGTACTAATTGGAAAGTAATTACCGAATGAGCATGCACTATCATGTGTGGGACATGTAATGCAATATCAGGTTTACCTCAAGGATAGATTAGCTAGAAATAGTTAGTAAGTCCTAAGGCTGGTTGTAATATACATAGTTAAATTGTTGTAAATATTACTAACCCCAATTAACTATAATAAAATTCACCGACCAAGGAGGTCACCTTAAAAAAAATATATATATAAAAAAAATTTTATAATATGTGTAATTTGTAATACTAAATAACTTTATTTAAAAAAAATTGCTAGTTTATTAGTAAAAAAATTAAGTTTGTATATTACTTTATTTAGTAATACTAATTACTATTTAACAATATTAAAATTTAAAAAATCAGTTTATTATAAAAATTCAAAATTTTACTTAAACATAATTATTTTAAAAACTGTAGTATAGAATTTTTTAAACTTTTTTTTGTTTAAAAGATAATTAATTTATATTTTTATTTTTAGCTTAATATCTTATTTATTTAATTTTATATTTATTTTTAAAAACTGCCCACAATAATATGGCCACCCACTATATTGAAAGGAAAAAAAGTATTGTATGGGTGGTATATACACCCAATTCCATACAAAATAACAATTAAGGAATTTTTTTATAAACTCATCAATAATGAAATATCACCTAATATGATAGTTAAAGTAAATGAGTTTGAATAAATAAAACATGTTGAATTAAATAAATCTACAGATTCGGAAAAAATTCAAGCAAGTTTGGATTGCAAAATTCAATGAATTTGAAAAAATATTTATTATAATCTTCATGAGGACAAATTACAATCAAATAACTTCTCTGAGTATCAAAATAGATTTGATATCATTATGAGATCAGCCTGGTCAATTCCAAGTAATCAGCATTATATTCCTTAATTATTACGCCCAGATATAGCTAATTGGATTCAACGTCATGAAGGCAGATAGTCAATGCAAAAACTAGCAGATAGTAAAGGAAAAAAATTTATTATCACATTATCAAAGGTGCTTTGGTATATTAACATATATGATAATACAAAACTAGAAGAAAGAAGCTTTTACATACCCAATTTATTCCACGAATTTCCTGGTAAAGCAAACCCAGAATCTTATAAAGAGTTCAGAAAACCATTTGATGCTAGCAAACTAAATCTTCACTGCCAAACACTTATTATATATACAACATCAACATGGATTCAGTTACCAAACTTCAACTAGTTATATGATGCGTATGACAAACTAATAGTTGCAATTTTTAATTATGTAAAATACTTATATAGACAATGAGAAATAACTACCTCAAACCATGCAAGTGAAGTTCCAATTCAAAGTATAGAAAAAGCTATATCAGTAAATATTTATAATTGAAATATTTGAATTAGTTTATATATTAAATCAAAATATAAAAAAGTTAAAGTCATATTACAAAATTTTCCTCTATAAAAACCAATTATCTTAAAGAATACTTACCAACAGAACTGATATAAGTATATGAGATTTTTGCTAAGAAAATCACCCTTCAGGATTTTTTAATCTGGCTAATTCAGAAAAGCTTAAACCAGAATGCCAGTTCTTATTCATATGTAAATTACCTTTCACTTTATTTATTTAATAGTTTATTAAATAGACTGTCGAATTAGTAAAGTAAAAAAACATTTTACATAAGAATAAAAACTGACATTCTGGTCTAAACTTTTCTAAATTAGCTCAATTGAAAAATCCTAAAAAGTGATTTTTCTAGCAAAGATCCCATATCATATTAAGCTATTTTTTTTTTTTTTTATTTGCATCTAAGCAATCATCATCCCTTTAGCCAGACACCTCGGAGATTTTTCTTTATTTTATTATTAGAACTTATTTAATTCTGGCTAAAATCAGCCTTATTACATACTATTCTATTTGAAACTGCTTGTATTACTACTCTTACTACTATATTAAGGTACTATGATATCCTCTCATTCTTCATATCTACATGCCGACAATGTTTCGGTATTCCACTTCTGTGTTTATGGGTTTATTTTCGTACTCTGGTACTTCTATTCTATTTTTGTATTCTTCCTCCATAGCACTAGCTTATATGTTTATCAGGAAAATAAATCAAATTATAATCTGTGCAGATTGCTAAAATTATCAAATCTTTGCAAATCACTAATAAAAAAACTGTGAAGTTCTGATTTTTAAAAATCTTTGCAAATCACTAATAAAAAAACTGCGAAGTTCTGGTTTTTTAAAAATTTTCGCAGTTTTTTATTTAAAATTAAATAAAAATCTGCACAAAATTTTAAATATAAAGACCTTCGCAATTTAAGCTATGCGATAATATATTAGGCCAAATAAAGTTAATTTTTTGGTTCTCAAATATAAACAAAAAAAAATAAACTGCCTGCCCAGACTTTTATTTAAAAAATTTAAAAAAATTTTAAATTATACAATTAAAGTTTTATTTTTATAAAGCTATGACCATAAATATATAGAATTTTGGTCAAATCTAAAATTCATTTCATTTGCATTAATTATTTTATTCAGCTCATGAGATAAAGAACATTTGAAATTAAAGACAGCAAAACAAGTTTATAAATACTTATTTACTTACTATTAATTAATTTAGTCGGTAAGTATAAAATTATTTTATTTACATTCAATATAAAGTTTAAAGTTGCAGATACAAAATAAAACATTAAATAAATATTTTATAGATGGAAAATATGCACATTGTAATGAAGATAACACACAACCAGCATGGTATCAATCATGCGATCCTGACATAACAACAAAATGGACAAGTAGAAATAAATATATTAATGATTGCATGAAAGAACTCCAACTTAGAGTTTGGAAATATGAAGATGTGATTGAATGGATTCAGAAACTGGTAAAGGAGAATTTGGTTCTGTATACAAAGCAACCTAGTTGGATAGCATATGAAAAGTTGATGGTAATGATTATAATTATGTAAGAGCACATAAATCATCAGTATTGTTGCACTCAAAATGTTGGCCGGTTCTAAGGAAAACATTTCTACCAATTACTTTTTTCATGTGAAAAATAAGGTACAACTTACATTTTTAATCTATTTCGAATTATTAATTTATTTTAACGTTAAAAATATAAACTTTTATAGCTATGGGAATAAATCTGATCCTCAAAAATGTATAAAAGATCAGTGGTGTTAATATTTTTACAAGTTTATTATGATGATAAATCCCATACAGCAAAGACCGGGAAACTGGGAGGATTACTAAATAAAACTAGAAGAAATTTAGGTTCTAGTAGTAAGTTGTCACTAGACCCTATTTTTTTTACCACTGGATGGAAGTTCTAGTGAGGTCTAGTGAGATCCAGTGAAATTTAATTAGTCAAAAAAGAATAAAGATAAAAAAAAACTTTATAATAATACAGATTTGTCACGAATGAAGTTATTTTTAATATTTAAAATTTTATTTAAACACATATATATAATCTATTTAAACTATAATAGTGCAATATTGTATTTGAAAAAAAAACATTTATTGCAAACTAAAAACTTGTAATTGAATTGTTAAGATTCAATATTAATTAATGATTGTATATTTAACTTTTTTATGAGATATAATTCTATGCACAGCCCATACTTTAAACTAATGACATAATGATGATAAATATCCCTGTTAGTGAAGTTGGTTTTCAGATTATCTTAAAATAACATCTAACTTCGAATAAAGACTACTCGTCACTTACATGGTCAAATTCATCAAATTTTTTATTTTAATTCTGAGATTAGGAGGCATCCATATTTAACGTTAAACGATATTTGTAGTACCAGATACATCCCAATGCAATATAAGCATATCGCTATACCTAATATAGAGCGAGGTTGGTAAAGCCACGATTTTTGAAAAAACTGTTAGTTAAATGTACAAATGCATACTCGTCATACATATGCGCTCATTCTGTAAGAGCACTTTTTTTTTTTAAATAGTTCCGGCAACTAATAAAATTATACTTCAACCATACGTATGCGCTCATTCTGTAAGAGCATTTTTTTTCAAATAGCTTCGGCAACTAATAAATTATACTTCAATCATATGTATGTGCTTATTCTGTAAGAGCACTTTTTTTTTTAAATAGCTTTGGCAACTAATAAAATTATACTTCAATCTAATTTATTCACTACTTACAAATACCTAGTGATCTGAGTTAATTGGTTACATATTTGCACAAGGTGGGTATTATTTTCACATTTATATAGAGATCTGGTGCTTTTAGTATTTAAAAGTTAAGGATCTGGTGTTTTAGAGTTCATTTGTAAGTTTCACTTCATAGTTTTTGGTGTCATCGTTTAGGTGCTCTTATGAATGTGGATTTTGTCATTTGGGTGGCTTCGCCATATCGTCGCTTTATTGGAGCCTTCTGGTATTACTGTTGATATGGATCTCATTACTTGGGGGTGGTTTTGTGTAGTCGCTTTACTGAAGTCTTCTGTTGCTCCGGGTTTTGTTACTTCCAGTGTTCTTGTATGTAGATTTTGCTGCTTGTAGTAGCTTAGCATTATTGTGAAGTTTGCCACTTGTAGGTTAAGTGTGGATATTATTGTTTGTGTCATTGTCAACTTCATCGTTGTACTTTGCAAGAACTTTACACTAGTTAAACTATTAATTAGTTGATTGAATTTTGAGTTTCACTAGAATTAGGGAGAATTTGAAGATTGTTATCAGAATAGACTTGGAATTGAATATAATATAATGTTGAATATTGCTATTCGAATAGAATTGTAGCTGAAAAGACAAACATAAGGCATTTATTTATTATCAAATATTGGTAAGATACAAGTGTTTATGTTCTTTATTTGTGAACCTGTTTTGCTAATTACTAATAAATAATCTTTATATTCAATGCTGAATAAAATGGTTAAGGCGAATTAAATGATGATTTGAAGGGTATTATCGATAAGTATTTATTTTTTTTTTATGTGTGAAACTTTTGTTTCAATTACAGGCTAAATGAATTATTAATGCGAATGAAATTATTTAAAGGTACTATATAGCACTAACTACAGTACCCCTTGCTATAATACTCCCAATAGAAAAGACCCAGGTACAGTTCATGGGTTTATGATTCAGAAAATTGAAAAAGATCTGGGTATAGATATATATATACTTAGACTTAAAGTCCTTATTAAATAATATTAAAGCTATGTAAAGTACCCCCTTATTATAATATCCTCTCCCATAATTAGTACCCGGGTACTATTCAAAAAATTCGATGGTTTATTGAAAAGTACCTGGGGTACTGTAGTCAGTGCCGTATGGTACTAATTATACAATAGTAAAGGTTTTTCTAGGGTTTTGATCTGGTGGTTAGGAGTAGGTTGTAGTTCCTTTATCCCTTCATTCATCTCTTCGGTTATCCTTTCGTTCATCTCTTTGGTTACCCTTTTGTTCATCTCTTCGGTTACCTTTTTGTTCATCTCTTCGGTTACCTTTTTGTTCATCTCTTCAGTTACCTTTTTGTTCATCTCTTCGGTTACCTTTTTGTTCATCTCTTCGGTTATCTTTTTGTATACCTTTTCATTCATTCATTCGTTTGCTTTTTAGAGGTTTAGTTTAAGATTATAACTAAAAATTAGATCTACTATATTTTGCTTAAAGGTAAATTATGTATTTTAAATAATATAAAAATATGTAAAATAATAATAAATTTATTTATTTGAAGACTGAGTTTTCGCTTTAATTTTATTAAGTGTTTTATTTTTTTCTTTACTATAATTTGTTTATATATATTACTAAAATTCGAGTTTAATAACTAAATTCGTGTTCGATAACTAATTCTTTTTCCAATTCGCTATCTAAAGATGGGCAAAGTAATAATGTAAGTAAATAATAATACTTTACTAAACTTGCTCGTCTCTATGCTATTTAATTTTTGTGCTCCTATTATTTTTTAATTATATCACTAATGTTATACTTAAAACTAATCTCTAAATTAATCAATTCATAATTGAGATTTGATCCATTTAACTATTTTGACCTGATTAAATTAATCAATTAAGTAATTTCACGTGGATACGTGACCATATTGAGCGATATTCATGTCTAGTTTTCAATAATTTTGAAGCTAAAACAGGGAATTCTATTGAAGCCATTCTCCCATACAATAACTTATTGATACACTCTAAATTAAATATAATCATTGAGGCACTAATTCAAAAAAAGAAAAGTAATAATAATTCATATTATATATTAGCACAGGTAATGTTACTATAATAGTACATATTGAACAAAATTCTTAAAGCGTATCTACCATATTCGTATCGACAAAAATCTCTTAAATGTGCTAGTCACCTTCAAAAGACAAATTTAACATTGTTAGCTTAATAATATGTCTAATCAAGAATACCAGTATTTCATACTTCCATATTCATATCATCAAGAATTCACATAACCATATTCGAACCAAGGTACTAATTCAAAAAAAGAAAAGTAATAATAATTTGTATTATATGTCGCGGATTATTGTGAAATCAGATCATCATGAAATTTGGGGGTCTTGATTTGAAAATATAAGCCCTACCAAAATCCACCTATACTCTTTTATTAATAATTCTAACCCTAAACCCTAACTTAACTATAAAAAAAAAGCTTACAAAAAAGACCCCAAAAAATTTTAAAAATCGTATATAAAATAAATCTAAATTTCACGATGATCCAATTTCACGATAATCCATGACATTATATATTAGCACAGGTAACATTACTATAATAGTACGTATTGAACAAAATTCTTAAAGTGTATCTGTCATATTTGTATCGACAAGAATCTCTTAAAAGTACTGGTCACCTTCAAAAGACAAATTTAACATTGTTAGCTTAATAATATGTCAAATCAAGAATACTGGTATTTCAATTGCATTTATACTTCCATATTCATATTATCAAGAATTCGCATAACCATATTCGAACTAAGGTACTAAATCAAAAAAAAAAGTAATAATAATTCATATTATATATTAGCACAGGTAACGTTACTATAATAATACACATTGAATAGATTTATCAAAATCAAAAATATGTTCTACAATATAATACAATAAGAAAACTCTTAGCGCTAATCCAGAAAAAATAGCTAAATTATTAAAATAAAATTGGCATTATTAACATAATAACGCCTTCCAAATTAGAGTAATAAGAACTTAAAACATACTCATCAAGAATTCTTATTTAAACATTTGTATATTAAATAAAGCATCTTCGTGAAATATAGCACTAACTCAGAAAAATATATAATAGTATCTATTTTTCTTGGTGTTAATATATCTACACTTTTTTTTCCTATCAAAATGCCACCTAGACATCCAAAAGCAAAAAAAGCATCCAAGAAAAAAAATCACCGCCTACTACATATTACCAAGATACAAACTATTATATTTTTAGAGACAAAATTCATACTTCTTTTCCAGTCAATGTTGATGAAACTGGTGCTAGATTTTCAGCTTTCATAAAATTGACACCTCTCCAAAGTACTAAAAATAAACAATATCGAGATAAATATATTAAATGGCGTTTAACCAAAGTTAAATGCACTTTCAATCCAACTTATGGTATAGAAGATAGAATTGTAAGAACAATAACCTCTTTATACAGTTTTCTAAATTATAACAATGAGTTATCTGAAGCTTCATTTAATAGTTTGATTGCACACAAAAAAACCAAAGAACATAAGACATATATTAATGCTAAGCATAACTATGTTGCTAGTGAGGCCCAATGGTTTTTCACTTAATCCACACCACCGTCCATGGCAACCATATGGTTCTTTGAAACTGTGTCTAGCTTCGCAAAAAATATAATAAATACAGAAGCAGGAGTGATTTTGTTTGAAAGTGATATTCAATACAAAGAAATAGCAATCGAACCGGTAGATACCATAATAAATGATCAATATATATTTTATGGAAATGGTAAATTAGAGCTTATAAAAAAGCAACCTGAAATAACCAATGATTCTATTGTAAATAGAGAAAGCGAAACTAATAGAGAGGACCAGGTACCTGAAATAATCAATAATTCTATTGAAAGGGTATTTGAAAATAATAGTAGAGAGGACCAGGTACCTGAAATAATTGAGTTATCAAATAATAAAGAGGACAAAATACCTGAAATAATTGATATATCAAGTGACGAAGAAAACTGGACACCTGAAGACGAACGGACACCCATAATAATTGTGTTATTAAGTATTTTAAGAGAACAAACTCCTGAAATGGCTATAATAAACGGATTTTGAATATATGGTATAACTTACTATATTTTGTTTGAATCTAATTCTGCATTCATATTGTTTTATCTATAAATAAATATGAGTTAAAGTTATTATTGTTTTGGTTTGATAGAGAGTTTATAGAATGAAATATAATTTCATATAGCTTTTTTTTTAACCTATATATATATTAAGATGAAGTTTATCTTATTGTTATCATTACCTTGTATGTACTATGTGACAGCCAAATTTAATCAATTATAATTACAGAATTAGTTAATTTGTATTTAACCAATTCTAATTGGTCAAAAATATATGTAACAATTTTTTTTATATATTGAGAGGGATCAAAAAAAAAAAAGTCTATTTTCAGTTAAAAATGTATAAGACAGATTTTTCTAAGTTATTATTTGTTAATAAATAGTGCTTAAAAATAATCATATAAAAGAATGAACCGAATAGCTGATGAATCTATTGGAAATAGCGAAAGAGTGTCTGAAAACGATAGTAGAGTTTGTGGATTGATTTTTGGTTATTGCCACTTCGTATATATACAGTACCCAGGGTCTTATTCAAGAACTTCATTTTTAAAATTGAATAGTACCCGTGGATACTATATGAAAAACTATATTTGGGAAAATATTATATTAAAAGTAGTAAATCAATGTAGTTATACCCGAGTGCGACTTATGCTATTGGCTGCAATTATGAAGATAGTATTGGTGTTAAAAAAGACGAAAAGAAGGCTTTCGAATATTACATGAAAGCAACTGAGTTAGAAGATCCGAATGCAATTTATGTTGTTGGCTGCAATTATGAAGATGATAGTATTAGTGTTAAAAAAGATGAAAAGAAGGCTTTTTAATATTACATGAAAGCAGCTGAGTTAAGATCCGGGTCTTATTCAAGAAACAGAATAATAGGGATGGTAAATAACACCCTGGTATTAATCATGAGATATTATTTTTGGGGATACTGTATATGGTGGCCAATGGTACTAAATACAATGTACAGGACTTCTTTCATACTTACTAACAGGAAATAAGGTGATTATTTTTTAGTGTTACATGAATGTATAGGATTTTTGACAGGAAAGTCTGAATCATATAATTTACGTCTTAATCCTAATTATCTAAATAAAGATTTGTTAAATTTTTTCTTCTATTTGCCACTTGTTAAAATGTGTGCTTATTACCCTATAGTTAGGGATGTTAACCTACTATGTTTCAAGTGCTATATGGCAAGAAAAAACATTTCGCCAAATCAGGTACTACTATTGAAAAGAATTAATTAATATTCAATATGTGATCTTTGTGTTTAAGTTCTTTTTTTTTTAACACAGAATTTAGGAAAAATTCAGGTCTATGAGTTTTCATTTGGGACCCCCACAGCAAAAGGGGGAGATGGGCCAAAAAATTTGAAAATTTGTTCTTATGATAATTTTATTCTAATCAATTTGATTCTTCGAGATATTGAATTTTTTTAAAAAAAATTTTTTTTGGCCCCTTTTGCTGTGGGGGGTCCCATTTGTGCTTAAAAACATGTTTCAAACAAAAAAGCGTGGTGACTTTGCAAAATTACTCAATCATGATAAAATTAACTATAAGACGTTTTCGCAGAATAGAAAGAACGATAAATAGTGCATTATTATTATTTCATATTATATTCTTGAATGATAATATAGTTTTAATTATATAATTTTTTTCATAGATGTGCCTGAAGTCAAGAATGAATATACACATTCAAATGTTATCAAAATTTGCCAAGATGCCATTGCTATAAAAATGGAATTGGGGCTGATAAGAATAAAGATGAGGCGTGGAGATAGGTAATGCTAATGAAATTAGTGATGGATCCGGTTTAAGGAAAAACCAGATATTAGGATATAATTTATAATTAAATTAAATGAATTAATTATCATATGCAAACTCTTTCTGCTGATCCTCCAGTCCAAATTTAGAACTTAGTTAAAACTCCAAATTTTACAAAAACAAGTTAGGAAAAAAGAAGTCTTTGTATAAAACAAAGAAACTCTTTTAGAAGCAAACAATATAGTTTATTAGTAAATTCTGCGACAACTAGGAATTTTTCAAAATTTTTACAACTTTTTGACACAAAAAGTGGGAATTTGGCAAACCCCTGACAAACAGATCACTTACTGTTACACCAAAACAACAAACAGTGACGCGTGTCCTTTTCAGTCTAAACAAACAAACAAAGCTGCGAGTAAACAAACAAGTAGACAAACAACAAACACGAATTCATCACGTAGTAGATTACAGAGACGTTAAATCAAAAATGGCTAGAATAGCTGACTTAAAGAATTTTTTCAACAACCCTGAGAAACAAATAGAAGTTTACAAAGAACAAAAATGTGTAACTTTCAAGATAGATAGAGATATAGCAAGTTTTATGGGTGCACCTCACCCAGAACAAATCGGAATAATCCGAGGGTTATTAGATAGCTATAAATGGATCCAAAGTAAAAAAAAGTAATGAAAAAGAATTATCAGAAGTAGAAGCACAACTTATAGGTAAAGTTCCAATGGAATTTGTCTCCAGTCAAGTTTTAGGCCAACGTACAGAAATGAACTTAGACATAAAATCTCCAGTCTTGATACTTGGGAAAAGAGTATATAATGTAGACAATCAAGACAACATAGTCTCAAAAAAGAAAAAAACAAAATATATCAAAAATGCAGAATTAATCTTTAATGAAAGTGATAAGGAATTGCTAATGCAATGTCATGACCAAAAAGAGGACTACAAATTCTCATTAATCTTTT
>CAJVPY010004729.1:0-12258 GCA_910591965.1 Dentiscutata erythropus | reverse complement strand
TATAAATATAAATACTATAAAAAGATAATCTTTATTTTTAAATATTATTATATGAAATTTTATTTAAATATTTTAAAAATTAAAAAAAGTAAATTATAACTGAATTTATGCTATTTTTAGGCTAAAATTATTACACGAACTCTACAGCTTAAGGGATAGCTTCTGTACTCAAATCTGCTATTCGTTAGTATTAAATTTAATAGTTAGTGATTACAATTTCATATAAAAAAAACTTATGTGAGAAATACTATATATAAAAGTGAACTGGTTTATATATTGAATTTAAGAATATTATACTATTAAATATGAACTTTAGTACTTTATTAAATTAGTATAATTGTTAACTGATAATGATTATATAATAAACAATTTATATTCGAGTTCTTTGTAACTATTGAATACTTTTTACTTTTAATATAAATTAAATTTGATCAATTTTTTTACAAGCGATAATTCTTATCTATTTGTTTTTATAATTGTTAAATATATATTACCAAGAAAATCTAACTTTGGTTAAAATATTTAGCTATATAAATATTATCAAGAAAATCTAACTTTGGTTAATATATTTAGCTATATAAATTCAAAATACTGAGTTAATATTTCTTGATTTATACTTATATCTATAAATCGAATTATTCCTATCAACTAATTGAAATTATGATATATTATGCATATAACAGGCACGGGACATGTCCCCCGTGATGATCTTCAATAATAATTAATTTTTGTGTAATATTCAACGATAAGACTTTTTTGCAAAATACTTTGAATAATGAATAGTAAGCAATACTTTTTTTATTAATAAGTTTAATTTTTTGAGATTTACACTTTCATTTCTAAATTAAAAAAATACCTATTACTTAACTCTATACTGAGCAATAGGTGTTTGAAAACCAGCATTTTTTAATATAAATGTCAAGATCTTCTTTTAAGTACTTTCATTTTAACTTAGTTTTATTTTGTCGAAGGTAGTAACTAATAAGTACTTCAAAATATATTATTGGTGCAAAGGCACTTTACTTGTAGATTTTGAACATTTACTTAGAGGCATTCATTTTCAAGATAAAATTAGCAATTTTCTTTTCAAAATTGTTGTTCTTTCATTCCTTTATTGCCATCTAAAAATAGAGTTTTTATTATTTATAGATCTTGTCGTACGATCAAAAGATCTATTTCATTAGAAATAAGATACAGTTGTCCCTCCATATAGTCACCTCCCATATAATCACATCATATATAATCACATTTTTATTTAGGCCAAACTATAATTTAATTTATAAGAAAAAAACCTCCATATAAGTACAACCTCTCTATAAGCACATTTTTTAAAAAAAGTTACTATGTGCCCAACTGTGTGATTGTATGGGAGGATGACTGTATATATATATAAGTAGATATGTATATACTACTATGTTCGCTTATAAAGCTCAGAGGTGATTTATTAAGTCTTAATTTTTTTTTCATGTTCAGATTATTCAAAAGGCATCTCGCAGTTCCTTGTGATGACTATGTTATATATACAGTCAAACCTCTCTAAGTGTACGCCCTTGAGACCACACTTTAGCAACAAGTACTTAGAAAACAATAGGAAAAAGTGTATTTATAGAGGTCAAATATATATTTGGGCCAGAATTGAGTGTGTATTTAGAGTATGTGTGTACTTATAGAGGGTGCATTTAGAGAGGTCTGACTATAATTTAAATTGTTTAAGAAGGTAACTCTACTAAGTTTCAGATTTTTCATTATATGGTGGGATATTTACAAATTAGATTATTCAAGAAGTTAATCTACTTCATTTACTGAATCATGCTTTTTTTTTCATAATTTAGATGTTTGGGATGCAACTCTCATTTTTCACAGCAAATGTGATTACAATTTAGGTCTTTGGAAGTAATTCTATTATTAAATCTTGGATTTTCACAATGGTGATATATTTACAATTTAGATCGTTCAGAAAGTAAAGCTACTTTGTAAGAGTAGCTTTTCTGGATATTGAGTTATTATTATTATTACTATTATTATTACCCTATTGACTTTCTCTCTAATTCCTTCACTATTTAGAGCATTAAATTTTCCATTCTGGAGATCTGAATCTTCTAATTATTTCACTTCTCCCTTGGATATTGGTTTTTAGATAAGTATTCTTATTTCTCTTGTTCCAGTCTTTTAAATTCTTGTTATTTTATTTATTACTTGTTCCTTTTTTTTTAGATCTTACTCTTTTTCTGGATCTTGACTTTGAGAATTTGCATTGCCCTTTGGTAAAGCCTAAGTCTTGAAAACTAAGTATTGAACGCTTTATTTTTATTTTATTTTCTTATTTAGCTGTCTTTTTTTTTTATTTTTTTTTATTTTTGGGACGATATTTTTAAGAACAATAAAGCAAAATTAATTCGAATCTCTTTAGAATAGGTTATAGAATAATCTAAATCTCCCATGGGCTGGGATTAATGATATTCTTAAGGTTAGTAGAATCTCTTGGATTTTATTTTTTATTTTTGGTTAATCTTACTGCTATAGTTAAGCAGTATATATGGCAAGTAACATGTGTATGGGTTGAGATCTTTCATGTATATTATTACTTATGTTGGACTTATAAATCAAGGAGAATCTAAAGAAGGATGTGGGGCGTAGAGTAGTGGTCAAAGCATCACGAAGTTAATAGACATTTGGGTCATTGTAAGAAGCAATCATTTGATGCCAAAACATTAATTTTAAATAATTTTATATATTTATGCCTATAAATATTAATAAAACTCATACTATATTTTATAATTTATAAAAAAAATTTATATATATTCTAAATTATTTATATTTATTAATTAATTAAAATATATTTATTAAATATTATATCAATATCATTGCGAGTATACAATATAACCCCACTATCGATAATTATACCACAGTGACCATATTATGATCTCATAAATTTATATCCTTTTTATTAGTATAAAAACAAAAAAAAAAATTATAGCAAATTGACTTTATTAATATGTCTACGAATCTAAGCAAGAACAATGATTTTCTGCATTTTGCAAAAAGATATTGCCTCTGCATATCACAAATCATGTGAAAATCTGAAATTCTATAGATCGAAAATATGAATTAATAGACAATTAGAATTTCAGAAATTTTTCTCGATCATCATCAAAAAAATCATGGGTCATACCTTTTTGCAAAACGCTATAATTTTTTTGCAGTAATTCTACACAAAAATTAAATACTTATTATTGCGAATTATTGCAAAAATTAATCATCACAGAACATCGTTCCTGATTCTAAGCCAAAACCCTCATAATCTTACATGCTCCAATGAAGCTTAATTCTATGAAAAATAACAAGAATTAATTCGTGTTAAAAAAAAGGAATTAAACATAAAATAATAGTAAAGAACTAGTACCTCTCAAGCCAAATCTTCACTATTTCACATTTCAATGGAGCCGAATTGAAAAAAAAGAATAAATTACTAACTTACTGCTAAAAAAAGAACAAGAAAAAAAATAGCACTTATCATTGGACCACCTTGCCCAGTGTAATTTCATGATTAACAAAATAACTTACAAAAAAAAAGTAGTTTTCTGCTAAACAAAAAAAAAAACCAATTAAGTGAAAAGCTACAAAAAAATAAAAAGAAACTAGCAATTGTCATACGACTAGTTTCCAATTCCATAAGTTCAAACCCTAATACTTGCCATTAGACTAGCTTCAAGTTTCGCATCTCTATTATTCAGTACCGATTTCATGTTTAATAAAGTTCTTGGGCCAAAAAAAAAATAAAAAAAATAGTTTGTTTAAAAAACGTGAATCATTTAAAAAGCTAATTAAACTAATTATCAGTTTTCACCAAAGTCTGAATCTCAAGCGTGTGGTGTCAATTTAACATATCAATAAAGTTCAAGCCTCAAACAAAAAAAAAAAAAATTTAGTTTTCTGTTAAAAAAAAGAAAAATACCACTTGCACAATGTACTTACATTAAATAAAACCATATTACAGAGGTTAGGTTACTTAAACTTTAATTCAAGATCTTTTTCGAATTAAAAAATGTTAAAGGTTCTCATTCGTTTAGTTTGATAAATAACAAGGTTGTATAAATTTGGGTTACCATAGATACAACGTTTTGTAAAACCAAAATTTCATATAAAAATCGAATGATCGACATGTTTACTTTATTAGTGTATATCATTTTGAACCCCTGTAAAGGGACATGTCCCGTGTCTGATAACATAAAATCTAAATTAAATAAAAGAACATGTTTGGGATAAAAATAAAATCAACTACAAAAAAATTTTATCATTTAATACATATAGTATCTAACTAATTAAATTGTAAATGTTTGTAGTCTTGTAATATTAATCGATCAATTCTGATTAAACTTTTTAATTCTAAAATAATACACTGATTGCTTCCATTAAAAAATAAATTAAGAATCTTTAATTAATATAAAAGAATAATACATCTTGATTCTTGATAAACTCTGCTAATCACTTTCTCTAATGATCACTTGTACCAAATTTTCCCACTGAACAAAAAACAAAAAATTGTTGAAGTAGTTAACATGACTATTGGTTAGTTTTTGCAAAGGTCCAACCAGGTTATATTCTCTCACTGGAAACTTCTTTGACATATTCGGCATACAAGCCAAAAGTGTTAGTATACAAGATAACTGGCTGGAGATTGTACTCTTGTATATAAAATTTTGGTGTTGACAGGCTTGGTGTAAAAAGCAGTCTTCGCTAATAAAGCAACTAAGAGATAATAAAGAAAAAGAGAACAACAAATGAGTTTTTTAAAGACATTTCTTAAAGATTTGAAATACTTGATCCCGAAAACCACCTTACATATTTCTGCTAGGTTTTTTAATATTTCTCTCAAAATTTTTTCTAAAAAGTGGGAATTTCAGCATACTCTCATAAAAAAATCAACATTGTTTATATTACCGAATCAGGAGGTAGTCATGAGAAAGTCAGATGCTCTACATCTGACAACTGTTGAAAGACATATACGAGTAGTATGTAAACAAAGGTCAACTAATTGGTTTTGTATTAATAGATAAATAAAAAAATCTTGTATTCCCTACATAATAAGAACTATTTTAATACCAAAGTAAAGTAAAGGTGAGAATTGTTTTATGGAGTATTAAATAATTTTTTAACTAAAACTTCATATTCCCAAGCCATTGCTTTCATGGTTTTTGCTTTTTTCTTTTTGTCTTTCACTTTTTTTTATTATTTTATTTTTCTTTTTGTATTTGGTTTTTCACTTTTTTTTACTTCTTTGTTTAATTTAGTATATTTGTTATTCTTGAGGCAAGGATTATGGAATCCACTTGCTTGGATATTAAGAAGGTGAAGAATTGGTAATCATGACGAGTAGCCGATTCCAGTTGATGATGTACCTATCTACTTTGGTTGCAGAAGAGATAGATGCATAGATAATATCGGCTATAGCAGGTTGAATATAGGTGTCTATTGGATAACTGAGTTAGTCAAAACCTAGAAATTAGATGCTAAAGCTAGTGTTTTAGTGTAAAGTCTGCATGCAGTAAAGCCAATTGTGGTAAATCTAATAAAGTTTAGACATGACTGCCAAATTTTTTTTTAAAAAAAAAGATAAACTCTGCTAGTCGTGTTTTTTATATACATTTTATTTAGTAATAAATAATTATAATTATAATATAACTTATATTTATTTAATCATTGATTCTAATTAATCTTCACAATTACATAGGAAAATCATTATATAAAGTTTTCTTATATACATAAAAAGACATCTCTATATCTATTTAAACTTTCTTATCTACTCTGCTATAAAACTTATAGTTATTACAATGTCAAACTAGTCTACTAAACAAACACATATAGCAGTTAGTAAGAGTTTAAAAAGTGATATTTGTAAATATTATATAAAAACACAAATTCAAATCACTAAATATTTTAATTCTCAAGTAAAGTTTTTTTTATTGAATCAAGCTATAAAGTTATAGGTAAAGCAAGTTGTCAATAATGGGCTATTTTTAACTGAAGCACTTATCAAGAAAAAGGCTGCTTATTTTGTTAAGGCTCTTTTATTGTTTAATAATGAGCTAAAATTTTCCAATAGTTGAATAAAACAATTTAAGAAATAGAATAGCTTGCAAAAATTTTAATTACATGGAGAAGCTGGCAATGTGTCAACTGAGAATTTCAACAAAACCTACAAAATATTATTAAATTATATGAATTAAAAGATATATTTAATTTAGATGAAAGGTTGTACTTTTGCATAGTGTCGAATCAAATATTGGCATCTCAATTCTGTTCAAGTTGGAAAAAAGTAAGTAATTCTAGTTATTTTATTAATTAAATAATCCCCAAAAGCATATTACTAGATGTTAATCGGACTACCATATTAGAACCCTGGACATTTTTAATATAGGTCATATTTGGATTTTGGCCGATTTGGCCTAATTTGCTAAAAACTAAAATTTTACTTTTTCTTAAATGTCTCTGAATCTAGTGATGAACTTTTTTTAAAAAGAAGCGCCTCACTGAGAGCTTTTATTTAAAAAAAGTTTATCCAAATTGGATTACTGGTTGCTAAAATATTTACAAATATGTGTTTTTTTTGCTTTTATAACCTATATCCTAGATGTTCAGGATCCTACTATATTATTATTTTTATATGTGTTTTATATTTATATTTGTATTGTGCTTTACTAACTTTTGGGCTTTGCTTATTAACTTTTTTTCAAACTCTTACTTTCACTTTGCTCTTATGTGCTTTTTTTTAGTTTTATTTTACTATACCTATTTACTTTGGCTTTTAAAGTTCTTTAGATAAAATGTGAAAAATATAAAAAAGAAAATGATTAAAATAAAAATTAAGCATTAAGAATTAGAGTTTCCCGATGATCAATATAAAACCAGGAATCTCTTGTTGAAAGATTCCTGGCCACAATATAATTATTATAAATATGGCTAATTACATGTAAAAAATAATAATGAAGGTAGTCATAAGTGACACTTAGTGTGACAGAGAATTATAAGATTAATTCTTTATATTATAGTATTTTTTTTTTGTGTCGATGGGTCTGGCCAAAACTCATCTTATTTATTAATATTTATAATGACATAAATATATAGAAATGTAAAGATAGAAGTCCGGTACTACTCAGTTCCATATTGTAGTGCAAAAACCTAGCTCAGGCCTAAGTTGTGACTCTGTCCTACCAGATCACGGATGACTGGAATTATCCAAAAAAAAAAAAATCTATAAAAAACGAAAATGAACTATGACTAAAAAGGGGAAATGAGCAAAAGAAAGAAAAGGGAAAGAGCGAAGTAAAAAAAACCCAAAAAGGAAAAACGAGAAAAAATAAAAAAAAGCTTTTATAGAACAAGGATAAAAAGTTGAGAGGGATTGCACCTCTCTTCATAACCAGGATGCACTATTATAACCTGTGCAAGGCTGAAAAAATTATATAACAAATGCAACGATTGTATATCTCTAGTGTAAAGCTTTGCCTTAACATTGAAAGTTCTTCCGACTTATGACCGCTTTCGGATATCTCTTTAACTGGAGGCCCCGATCTGACTTCTCCGGAGTAGCACTGTACTTGTAAACAGACACGTCACGTGGTTGCATTCTACTGAGTCCATCCGAATTTGGAAAGTAAACAATGCCGATTTTTTGGAGGGGGTAAGCCAAATCTTCACTTTTTGTAAAAAATTTTGGAAGACTGATGGGAGAGCAAGAAAAGGAAAGAGAAGAGTTACCAAACCCAAAAGAAAGAGTGTGGCTTTAGAAAGAAAAAGTTTTATTGTTTCCCCGTGTTCTTTGAAGTAATGACCTAGAAACTTTGTTGATGAAGTTGAGCTTTTTGCCCACACTTCACCAAGATTTTATATACAAGGGCACCTCTTGCCAGTTATATTGTATAGTAACGCTCCTGGCTTGCATGCCAAATATCTCTTTAGAGGAGTCCCACAAAGCAAAAACATTAACTTCTAGATAAACCGCAATATAGGCCATAACTCTCCAACAAAAATTTTGGTTTTCAATTAGTGGGAAAATTTGGTTTTAGTGATCATCAGAAAGAGTGTTTATATTATAGTATTATCTAAATAAATTCTTTTAAATTGTTAATAAATTTAGAATTATACATATATTTCTATTTTTTTAGCATGTAATGTAACTAGCACTGAAAAACTAAAGCCCCTTGTAATAGGGTCATCAATTAAACTACAGACATTATCTGAAATAAATCATGCCACATTACCTATAACTTACTGTGCCAATTCAAAGGCATGGATAAGAAGTGACATATTTGGAGAATAATTAAAAGATCTAGACAATCAATTTTGACTGAAAAATTAAAAAATTTTACTCTTAATTGATAATGCAACAAGTTATTTTAATCCAGATTTACTTTTATCTAATAAAGAGTTTGGTTATAGTAATTCTGAAGAATTATAACCTACCAGATCAAATAGCTATAAAAATAGAAGTACTATAAAGTCCCGAATATAAGCAACCCCCGAAAATAAGCAACCCTTTAGATTTTAGAACTAAAATATGAAAAAAGTAAAATAAGCAACCCTATAAGCAAAAATAGAATTACGTATTTTAAAAGTTACTGAAATTAAGCAACTCTTCTAAAAAAATCAGCCAAAATGGGTGGCTTAGAGGGTTGCTTATATTCGGGACTTTATGGTAGTCACAGTTATAGTTGCAGTCACAGCAGTCATAGTTGTAGCAGTCGTAGTTACAATAGCCATGGTTACAGTCATAGTCACTTTAAGTCAAACAATATTACATCAAATAACAAACTAAAGGAAAGTGTGGTAGAGGTTGATCAAGTGTTTATATACTTTCTGATTTGTCTAACTACTAGCCAACAAAATATTCAAATTAAATTTTTGTCTGCTCTTATTACTCCATATCTTCAATCTATAGATACGGGAATTATTAAATGCTTTAAGACAAAATATCAAAAAAAATACATTCAACATATTCTGGATTAGTATAAAAAAGTACTAAATATTCGAGATCCTGAGTAAGTTTACCATATATTAAGTTAAGCACTATAATTTTTTGACCTAATTTTTTTTGATTTAGAAATAAATTAAATATTAAAGAAGCTATTGATTATGTAATAGCTTTATAGGATAAAGTAGATGAGTTAACAATAATAAACTGTTGAATAAAAACAGGTATTTTACTATTGATATAGAATGATGACATTGAAATTGTACAAAATATATATTTAGCAGCAATTGATCATGAAGAAAATAAAATGCATGAATTAGTAATTGATTTTACTGATTCAACAGTTTTACAAGAAATAGATTCTTACAGAGAAATTAATAATGCTCTTATTCTTATTAAAAAAATACTTAATAATAACCAAATTGTTGAAACTGTATTAGCAGAGCAATTAGAATATAAGCAAGGTGATCTGGATGATTCTGATAAAGAACTACCAAAAATTACTGCTACTGAAAAATTAAACAGATTAAAAACTTTTATTTCATTTACTGAACAAATGTATAATAATTTTTTTTTTCTTAACTGTATTTTGAAAATATATACCATTAATGAAGCGAAAAATTACTAAGTTCATGAAGCAAAAATTTATTGCAGATTTTTTTAAAACACCAATGGAGGATCAAATTATGTTTAATAAATATTCTGCAAATTTTCCTTATAACAATAATTTCTCAGATGATAATGATGACTTTTTTGGTGATAACTTTTCTGATAATTACTTTTCTAAATATGACTTTCTTAACGATAATTTTTCTAACAATAATTTTTCTGATGATGATTTTCCTGACAATGATTTTCCAGATGATGATTTTTCTGATGATAATTTTCCTAATAACAATAATAACTTTTCTAATAAAGATTTTTTTGGAGATAACAATTTTCCTAATTGTAGCAGTTTTCCTAATAATTATGACAACTACTCTGATGATTATGAAAAATAACTTGTATGACAATAAATATTTAGAAAAGTTAGTTTTATTATAAATTTATAGGTTTATTAAAGAATTGAATTATTAACAATATAGTTTATCAAAAATATGTAATTATCATTTTAAAAGTTATATTATTATACGTATAAAGTGCTTATTTTAAAGGCATACTTGAATAAACATATATTTAAATAAATATACGCATTAAATAAACATATATTTAAATAAATATATGCATTAAATAATTGTATACATAATAACTATAAAATGTGTAGCTCATAATAATAGAACAAAATAGTAATTTTTTTTTAATATTGTTTACTATTAGGTTTAGTCTTAATTATTAAAAAAAGCAATTTTACCCAAGAATTCTTTTAATATTATAGCTGCAACTGCTCTTGGTCCTTGATTAGACATATTTGAAGATAGAATGCTTATAATCAAAGCAACAGAATACTTATAATCGAATTAAAATCAAATAAAAATGTAAAGCTAAAAAAAATTTTTATACTTTTTTTTATATATTTTTAGTTTGTATATATAGTATATTGGATTCTATAAAAATAGATACATATACAATGCAACAGTTAGTGAAAGGTTTAGATGAGTATATGCATAAGTTTCTTGGATTATTTTATAGCAAAAAAAATTATTAATACAGTATTATTTTTTCAGAAGGTTTTAGCAAAGTTTATATATTATGCTAATAGGAATACTAGTGAAGGAAAGTGGATATTTTATTTAAGTTGAATTATGATTAATAGTACTTTACTAATTTAAATTTTTGTTGTAATAATAATAAAATCAACTTATAAAGCTTTTAGCAAAAGATACTTTATAGCAATAAGAAAACCTTTCTTTTATTAATAATACAGCATATTTTAAAAAATTTTGTTTATAAACAGCCTATCATAATTTTGCAATTGCTACTTTGTAGAATAAATAATATGAATATGCTTTATTAATTGTTAAAAATGGGTTATATCTATTATATTAGTATTAAGATATTAATTATTTGTTTTAAAAGCTTTGAGCATTAAAAAATTAAATGGCTATTTTTTAGATTAGTGTCACAGTTTTAGAATTAAACCCATGATGTAGATGTGATTTGGTAGTACTAAAAGCCTAAATGATCTGAGCTACAAGAAATTATGAGGTTTCTAGATAGCAAATAGAGGCTTAATGATATATATTAATTCCAGACAATAAGCATTAATCGTATGAGGTTGTTGGCTTTTGATTGTTGCTTTACTTAGAAGATTGATTGCTAAGAAGATACCTGGGATTAGAGATAGTGCAGTAGCTTTTAGTAAAGTAAAAGATATCAAAAGACTGAGTTTTTGCCTTAGTTAAGTTTCCTTAAACCTTGTCTTGAATGATAATTTAGAACTTTCAATGTCTTAGTTATAATAAGAATCAGATTCTCACATATATTAAATTTATATATTTATTAGTTTAGTTTATAGTTTTATTATTAGATTTACATTTTATTATTATTATTATTATCTTTCATTTTTTATATTATTATTATATAATAAATTAGCCCTTCAAGAATTAAAATTTGATAAGTGATAACTCTAACTCAGTAATTTATTGTTTATAATATAATTATATAGAAGGATAATATATATGTATATAGATTTATTTATACTATTTTTATGTGATAGTGATTATAAGTGAATTGTAATTATATATAAGTATTTTTATAAGTAAAAAATTTGTATTAAAAATTTGTATGGGGTTTGGGCTCTATAGCTTAGTGGTTAAGCTGCCAAACCCTCACAGTATAAGCTAAGATCCACGGTTCGATTCAGGCTGGAGGCGAAAGAAACTCTGTAACCTTATAATGTTAGGAGCTAATAATCGGATATGGAGCCCTGTGGAAAGTCCAAGTGAAGTACGAATCTAGAATAGGAATTCCCGGAAGGAGATCTAGCCATAGAGAGCTGGCGTTACGTGGAAGGTTTTGGGGCAAATAGGTTGCGCATGTAAATCCACGATTGGCAGGGTAGCACCAACAACCCCTGGGCGGTCTGGGGATCTTGATTGGGAGGGTAATACTAGTGTGCCAAAGCTGGAGTAACGGGTAATGTGGTGAATATGGTTAAGATCTGTGATAAAGGATTGGCTTAACTAGGTTTGGAACACCTCTGGCGCTATACAAGATTGGAAGTTGCGTTTAGGTATTGAAGTCGTACATTACTAACTTCAGTAATGAGTGCCATGCCGGTGCGTTATAAGTCAAGGTTCCAGGCCTCCTTGCATTACCAAGCTGGAAGTAAAACGATCGTCAGTAGT
>CAJVPY010004728.1:0-12262 GCA_910591965.1 Dentiscutata erythropus | reverse complement strand
CTCTATTTAACCTTATTCGTAGCTCTTTAGAACATATTTTAAGCCATAACAAACTTCAAATCTCACATCTTCAAACACACAACCTCCACACCTCTATTCTTAATCTTGATAGTTTTCAAGCTCACCAATTTACTCATAAACCTTCTCTAGCTTCTACACTCTCTGGCTTAGTACCAATTGATATTATTAACATATTAAGCGAGTATACTACATCCAGCAAAACAGCAACATCTCTTACTATTAAAATCTTTCTTGAAATTAATCATCAAATATACAAAACATTATGGATTCCCTATTGCATATCAAGATCGCAAATTGACTCTACAACTCCATCCCCACCTTCTTCTATTTATATCCCTAACATATTCAATGCCTCTAATCAGTCAAACATTAAATCTAACTTAATTAATCCTTTGCATAAAATTGAAACATGGTATACTTACTAGATCAAATACTTAATACACCCATCTCATATTATTACTAACACCCAAATCTAGGTGAGCCTTGGTCACTCTGGTTGGTTTAGACCACAGATAAAAAGCTAGGTGTCTATTAGGCACTTTTAGTTAGTCTGAGTTCTTATTTTTAGCATTGGGTTTATACAATAAAATTTTTCTGATTTTGTAAGAAATTTTGATTAAATTTAATAAAGATAAAAGCAAGGTCTCACTATTAACATTAAAAAAAAAAAAGTATGCATTTAAGGGTAAAGCCAAATACTTCATCAGAAAAGCTATTGTTTTTGTCAAAAATAAGAGAAAGTTTGTTTGTAGTAGCTGTTTTTGCGATAGTTAAACATTTTGTAAAAAATATAAGATTGCATGGAAGATATACTGCACATAGTTTAAGTCTTGGGACGCAACAGTAGCCATGCAAGGGGAATAACAATGGAGCAAATTCAATCGATTGGTAGTTGGACATCAGAGGTGGTACAGCTATATATAAGAGTGGTTGGTGCAGCTGAGGCAGGTGCTTCAAGACTAATGGGCTTTGGTTACTACAATCATCGAAACATAACAATACTCGACAAAGACCTATAACTTTTTTCATAGTTTTTCTTTTTTCATAGTTTTTTTGTAGTTTTTGCATTTGTTTTGTTCTACTCCTCGATGAGAGACAAATTTAACTGCCCAATACGACAGTATCAGAGCAGCATTTTGTCTCAAAATCAGTCACGGGATATGTAAGTTGTATGATACACTGATTATTAATTGTTTGTTTGATCTATTGTTTCCTGCTTATTGATGTATTGATTAATCCAATTAATACTATTATAAGCTCAATTTTTTTTTTAAGTTTAGTGACGTAATGACGTAGTAATTTTGATTAGTAATCGTTAGTAGTATTTAAGAGGAATGGGTTTTGTTCTCAGATAAAGTAGTTTCTGTTTTCTCTGCTAACTCGACTTTGTTTGGTTTTTTCATCTCCCCTGCTCATCCCTAGTGAGCATTTTATTGGGGCCATATATCAAATCGATAGTTTGTACCTGAAAAATCATAGCTTGTCAGGGAGGCAGTCTTTTAGAGTTTATAGTTTATTGTTTTATATGGTGGCCTGTCAGGATGACAGTTATAGTTTATTTTTTATAATGAAAGTGGCCTGTCAGGATGATAGTCATGGAAAAGATATTTGGTTGCAGCTGGATTTTTTCCAGTATGACTAGTTTTTTCATCTTGCCACCAAAATTACTTTTACAAGTGGTATAGTAGTATACATTAGAGTTGCCTGCCGTAATTGTTTTTAACAAGTTGTAATATTACATCTATATGTTATAATATTGCAACCTATATATCGTAAAGGTTGTAATTAATTATGGCAGGCAACCCTAGTATACATAGTAGTCAGTAGCTAGACTCTTGTATATGATACTTTCAAAGTCTGTATTGTTAGTAGTAGATACACTTTAGCATGTAGCGAAAGAGACAAATAACCCATAGCTTTTTTCATAGTTTTTCTTTTTTTCATAGTTTTTTCATAGTTTTTATGTTTGTTTTGTTTTACTCCTCGATAAGAAACAAAATATTCACTATACTAGTGATTGGACCCAAGTCAGTATTAACCAGGTCATCTGTGGGTGGGTTGGGTGACCCATATTGTGTTGTAGTAACTCGGGTAGTTGACCTGCGAGTTGACCCATGGGTTGACCCACAGGTTGGCCTGCAGTCAACATGTGAATAGGGATGTTGGGATGTTAATATGCATGTAATTTAATAACTTTTGTAGTACATACATATGTAATTAAATAAGTTCTTTAGTGCATAGAATAATATTTTTATATGTATATTTAAGTATTAGATAATCATATTTGTAGGTATGATTATTAATGATGTCAAGACTATTATAGTATCAATATTATATAATATTTTTGTAATTAATAATACTGAAATTTTTTTAATAAAGCAACAATACAATATCAAGTTTTATTATATAATATAAGATACTTCAGCAATTTTTAATAACAAATAATTAAAAGTAACTAATGTAAATTTGTATTTTACTTTTAATATTAACAGTCATTCACTAATTAAAAAATAGCTTAGGCTGACTTTTAATATAAATATCAAACTTAATATAACCCAAGTTCACAAAATAAAGTTTATTAAAACCCTCATATCATTTTTTATTCAAAAATAAACCCTTCAATTGCTTTAATATTTACACAATTAAATTTGCAAAAAAAAATTCTAGTTTACCTGTCAAAATAGTTTTTCTGATACTTAGAGATTTACTATAGAGTCTATTGCCTATAAAAATAGTTGTAGAATAAATTACAAATTTGTTAAGTAGAATTAAAAAACCAATAATAATCAATTGAGTCATACACTTCTAAATTGAACTTGAATGGCTTTAATCATTAAAAAAGTTTATCTGTCTTATTAATCTAACAATACTTTATAGTATTATTTAATTATAAAAAATTAAAAGAATTTATCTTACCTAACATAGCTTCGATTATTGAAAGAGTTTATCTGTCTTATTTACCTAGCAATATCTTATAGTATTCTTTAATTATAAGCCCACTCAATTATTAAAAGAGTTCATCTCACCTAACAATTTCTTATAATATTCTTTAATTATGGATCAAGCCAACAGTAGCTTTAATTATTGAAAGAGTTTATCTGTTCTTATTTTATTTAACAAATACCTTATAATATACTTTAATCATAGATTAGTCTTTGAATCAAAAAAGTTTATCTGTTTTATTTTACCTAACAATACCTCATATAATTCTTTAATCATGGATTGGCCTAGCCATGGCTTTAATTATCGAAAGAGTTTATCATTTTATTTTACCTAATAATCTATTATAGTATTATTTAATTATGGATTGACCAAATTACTAAAGTAGCTATATAAGTAAAATATATTTCTATTTTAAGTAATCGGTTAACTAGGTTTTTTATATATAACAATTATGAAATAAATATATAAAATTATACAATCTATATACTGTATGTATCTAATTCTGTAATTTAATTTTATATAAAACCAAATATAGCAATTTATTAACTATTATTGATCTATATCATTAGAAATAGTTATTAATAATAAAACTAATAATATTATAATATAAAAATTGCAAAGTAAATAAATAAATATAAATAAAAAATATATATAAAAGAAAGTGATAAATCTAAAGACAATTTCTATTCTTACATTAATTAAAATAAAAATTTTTCTTAAACTAAATTTTTTAATAAAAACTCTTGCCTTGATTCGCATTACAAATAACTGCCAAATAGGTTTTAATATTAAGCGTGTAAAATAAACAGTGATAGCAAAGATATCAACTGTCCAAATAACAATAAGTCTTGTGGTACTATAGAGGATTATGTTAAAGAACAAAGTGCAAAAAAAATTCAAGTAAGATTTACTCAAACTACTCAAACTAAAAAAAAATCAGGTTCATCTAGTAAAAGACCCAGAACTAGTTATGTCTGGAAATATTTTGAAACTGAAGACAAACAAGATATATATAAGATAATTGTAAGTAATAAGGGAATGAAGATATATACGAAGCAAGTTATAAACACAATGGTGGAACAGGAAATATAAAATCACATCTTCAATCAGTACATAGATTATTGAAAACAGATAATTCAAAATTAAGTGAAAAAAGTTAATTGCATATTGATAAAATGATTAGGAAAGTGGTTTCACATTCTATGCCCAAACAAACAGAGTTAAAATGAGTTATAGCTGAATAATTGATTACTGATTCTCTACCATTTAATACTGTTTACAAAAAAGAATATAGAAAATAATTCTTCATATTGATCTAGCATTTCAGCCACCAAGTAGTAAGGGTATCAAACAAAATCTTACTGCCACCTATCAAAAAAGTGTGCAAGAGTTAAAAGAATTAATATCTACCACTTGTGAAACTGCTTCTATAATGACAAATCTATAGATGGCTTGTAGCAATAATGGCTATATTGGTTTAACTCTTCACTAGTTAACACCAAATTTTGAAATTTGCAATGTAATTCTATTAGTAGAGAAAATGGAATATCCACATATAGGTGAGCAAATTAAAGAATATTTAGATAAAAAAGTTAAAAAGTTTGGATTAGGAATAAAAATATTCTGTGCAATAACAGATAATGGTACAAATATGAAAAAAGCTATTAATCTTTGGAATGGTGTTGAATACCTTTCCTGCTTTGCATTAAACTATGCACAAAACAAATTCATACTCTTATTAAATTTTTCCAATTACCAAAACAAAGCCAATATTTTGATTGAGCACAAATTGATTATAGTAAAACCAGCATAACTCCTATTCAGCTATATGTTTCTACAAGCTCACAATTTGATTTAGAAATAGAAAATATAGAAGAAATAGAAGATAATAATTTAGAAATATATAAAGCCAAAAATTCTTTGTACAATAAATGTTGTAAGCACTGATGGAATTCTACCTACCACTACTGAAAAAGGCTTTTAGTGCTTCACCAAGCAATAGAATAGCTTGTTGCAACTTTATATTTACAAAATGATGATAATGCCAAAAAAGGTTCTTAAATGTTAACCAATCTTATGCTTAAAAGTCATAAATGGAATTTATTAAAAGAATTAGTAAAAGTTTTTAAACCAATTAATGAATTAACTACATATTTTAGTGGAACAAAATATACCACTCTTTCAGTTGTTAATTCAAGCATCAAAGTATTAAAATTTGAATTTGCTAATGCAAAACTTGAGGATGACTTTGAGGAAACTATTAATATGAATAAAGGTTAATATAAAGTTTTTTTCATAATAATAATACAATATTAATTTTTTTTCAAATTTTATTTTAGACAAAGTATTATCTAAAGATTCTAATACTGAAACGGTCAATCCTCAACCACTATCTCCAAACTCTAATAAAGCAATAATCTCAAAAATTCGAGGAGTTATATACAATTCTCTTTGGCACTATTGGCAAAATCCAGAAGGAATTGGGCTAATTGCTACCTTGTTAGATCCACAATTGAAGTCAATGAAAATATAGCCAAATGAAATATAAAATAGTACCATTAACAAGCTATGTACCAAATTTGAAATTTGGCAAATATAGTCATAGCTGATGAGTCAGATATTAGAGTTGATACAGAAGGTTCTTCATTTACACCTTCTTTTATGAGAAAAATTTTTAGCCACAATAAAAATTTAATAAATCACAAAATTGATAATTATTTGAATAAGTTAGTTACACAAGTGCAACCTGAAGCTACTAATGTATATGAGTGGTGGCATTCCAACAAAAATATCTTTCCAGTTCTAAGCAAGTTAGCATGTAAATATTTGTCAATTCTTGCCACTTCTGTTCCAAGTAAATAGCTTTTCTCTGATGCAGAAAATCAAATTACTGTCAAGAGAATGCGCTTAGTATCTGATTTAGTTAATAAATTATTATTTGATAAGTACAATACTTTATATTGCAAAAATGCTTGAATTTAGAATACAATTCTTTGATTTTTTTTTTTTATTACTGTATTATAGAAATGTTTAACTATTAAGCTTTTTTTTACAATAAATTATTACAAATATTATATATTATATTTTACCTTAACTAAGTTCTCTGTTAAATAATTCTTCAAATATATGCTTGAGGTGTTCTATTAGAAAGAGTCATGTAAATAGCTTTGAATTTTTGAAAAAAAAAGACTAATAATGAAATTTAAGTAGTAGTATTTGTACAATATATAATGCAGTATAAGGTTGACTCAGGTTAAATGGGTCATCTGATAAACCTGTGTGACTTGTTAATTACTCAGGTAACCTGGGTCACATTTTTTAAAACAGGTCCAATCACTACACTATACAAGTATTTCATTCATATTAATTTAGTTGGTAAGCATAAAAGTTATTACATTCTATTTAAAGTACAAAAAATCTGTATGATATAATAAGTATAATAAGATAAAGTAAGATATAAGGATACTGATGATTGTATGAAAGCATTTCAATTTAGAGCCTTCATATATGATAATAGATTCTATTCAATGAATTAGATAATATTAAAAGAATTAAAAAGAAGAATTTGGCTCATTATTTTCTCTAACATTGTTTGATAGTAATAAGTTTAATTATATAAGAATATATGAACTATCTAGTAATTACAACTGTTATATCTTAAGTAAAAAATATAAAATTTCATGAGTTATCAACATGCTTCTTAACTTTTTGTCTGCTCATATTTGTCATTAACTGTGCTACAGCAAATTCTTCAATTAATAATCATGTTTATAAAGACTTGTGAGTTATTAAATATTTATACCACATTTATATGCATACTGTAGTAATAGGCAATTAACAATTTTTCAAAATCACGTGTGTGCCTGCATGTGATTCACGGTATAGGCTTTTTCCATATTTTACCTTGACCTCAAAAATATTTTGAGACCTGGCCTGATTTATGACACTACCCGAATTATACAGTATATCCCACACGGGATCACACGCGGTACTCATCACTAACATACTATCATAGTAATCTGACAATGATGTCATATCTGATCAATTAGCTCGCTAAAGCTGTTCTCAAACAATGGCTTATAGAATAGTCCAATTAATTATAAAAATAAAATGATCAAAATAAGATCTAGACCTGACAATCTATTTTTTCATAGTCGTTATATGTACTAAATCAAACAAATCAAATTCGAAAAATAATTAACAGCATATTATTTAAAGAAAAGTACATATGCAGTAAAGCATTTCAACAAACAGCATTATAGTATTTCTGCGGCTTTACGACGGCAAAAAATATGGTAACTGTATTAATTTGTAAAATTGATTCTATCACCAACTATATTTCTGATAGGTTTTTTTTTAAAGGAACCCAAAGTCAATTTCCTATGCAATAATAGAATACTAAAGTTAATCAATAACGTTTATTTTGACTTATCTAAATATTAATCCTTAAAATAACATACTACCGTATTGTATCTACATAAAATAAGAACCCTTAACAATAAATTTTATGGTTATATTCAGGTTAAATTAATTATTAGCTCTCTTTAATTATGTGCCTTAAAATAGCCTATGGGCATTATTTCGCGAAAATACAGTAAGGATTAGTCCTATAAACTGGACTCAAACCAAACTTTAATTAAGTTTGAGTCTGGTTTAAATTTTGGATCAAACTCAAACTTTTAAGTTTGGTTTGGGTTTGGGTTCAAAGTTTGCAAACTAATTTGAATTTGAAAATATCATAGATATATTTTTGAGCGCTGAATAATAAGTTTACTTAGAATATGAAATTGTGATCAATTAGTAAAATTTTAAGTAATACAAGGTTTCTATATTTTATTAATAAAATTCTTGCATTATTCAAAATTTTACTAATAAATTATGACTTTGAGTTCTTAGTGAACTTGTTCTGACTAAAAATATATTATATTGGTATATTTTATTTTATTTTTATTAAATTTGAAGAGGTGCTTAATTTTGAATTTTTGATTAAAATTTTTAATCAAAAATTTAAAATTAATAAAAATATAAAATAAATACAAAAAAATTTAATGTATTTTTTGGTGCTAAACAAATTTACTTAGAACATAAAGTTAGAATCAATTAGTAAAATTTTGAGTAATACAAGATTTATTGATTAAAATGTGCAATTATTTTAGAATTCAGACCTAAAATTGGTCCGCATTCAAAAATAATTACCCAAATATAGAAAATTGTGTATTATTCATTAATTAAAAATTCGAAATTACACATCTTACGTAGTATTAAATTTTAAGATAAAATAATATATACGTTTTAATATATTTTTTTGGTGCTGAACTATTTATTTAGAACCCAAAATTATAATTAATAAGTAGAATTATTAAAATTTAAAGTTATTCTAACTTTATGCTCTAAGTAAACTTGTTCAGCATTAAAAATGTATTTATAGTATTTTAAACTCAAACTAGTTTACCAACTTCGATCCAAACCCGGACCAAACCTATAATTGAGGTTGAATTTGGTTTGAATTTAAAAATTAATAAATTTGAATGAGTTTGAAATTTAATCAAATCAGACCGGACCCGAACCGGACCTAGCAGCCCTAGTAAGGATATTTGGGTTGAAAACTTTACTAAATGACCGAAGCAATTTTCGTAAAGAAGCAATTAATGGTCCAGCATTACTTTCGTGCCGGTTCACAATAGGATCCCTCTTACTGTTAATCTACCGTAAAGTGCCATACGGTAGATCGCCCCATGAGATATACTCTGTGATCTTAAAATTTGATTTATATCCAGGTACAATCATGTTAAAGTTCAATGAATAGTACCCCTATACCTTGGGGAATACCCGGGGACTATATATAATTATTTTACTCTCCTATTTAAGTACCTGGGTACAGCTTAAGACATTGTTTTCTGGAATTATACCCCTGATCAATACGATATACCCTCCTACTTAAGTACCCCGGGTACATCTCAAGACATTGTAAATATCCAGATACAATAGTTGGCACTTTAAGGTAGTTCAAATAGTTACATTAGATTCGAACCTTTATCATCACCTTTGGAACAACATAAAAACAATGACACACAGTTTATTGCTAAGAATGTTTGTCACACTAAGCAAACGATCAATAATGGGTACCACTTTCGCTTTGGATAACATTATGCACCATCCAGGTATTGGTTTACCCGATTACGCATCATGCAACTTACAAATAGACTTTTAATTAAATTCTAATCACGCCATTCATGCAACGTAGCCATGTTGCTACGAATACCGGGAGTGTGTTTGTCATCGCCGTTTAAACTGAATTAAGAAAAAGCTTATGCAAACTGGATTAAGAGTGGGACCAGTTGAAAATCTCGCTGAATTCACTTTAAAGGACGATAAGCAGGGTAAGTAATACCACAACTCCATTCGAATATTCCAAAACCTATATTACTTTTTCTGCAATAATTTCATTTATTAACTTGCGCTTCACTAATACTAGAACCTAAAAAAAGAAAAGCAGAGGGAGAAAGTAAGATTATACCGAAATGGTATTGATGCCTGCTCACTCTTGCAAATTTTTTGTTTGATCACAGAAAAAAAGAAAATGGATGGTAAATAGCGTTATTACGCGAGAGGAGCGTCCTAACGTTTATTTTGTGGACTAAGAACCTCAGGGAATTCTACACGTGTCCTTCAACTTCAGAACCAGTTGAATAACAAAGGCTTTATTTGCATTTAGTAAGTTTACTTCTTTCCTAAACGAATCATATTTTTATTATCATACTTTTTCTTCTGAAAAATTCTGGAAAAAATCGAATTTTGATAGCATTAATTCTGCTAATGATTCAATATGATGTCTAAAAAAAGATAAATTGAAAAAATCTCGTTGTTCACCTTATTGACGAATTTAGTATGTTATACTTTCCGTAGTATAAAACGACAAAGGACTGTTATGCTATCAAGTCTATCTTTACCATCGGACCTTTCAGCATCCTGTAATTTTTCATATGTTTGAAGTTGATTAGACCAGTTTTAATATATATGAAAAATAAAACCAATTACAAACTCTATAATGTTGTTGTTATCGTTATCTCACCATTTTTACTGCTGCTCTGTATGCAGTGAAGAATATTTAATGTTCTCAATGTTCTCAAGAACATTCAAAAAAATTTAAGAACACTGCATTTAGAAATTATGTTCTCTTTTGAGAACAAACTAAGAACATAAAATTTATAAGTTATGTTCTCATAAGATATATATAAAATTAATAATAATAATTTTATTATTATTATTTATTATTAAAAACAAAAATTCTTTTAAATATAACATAAATTGTTTTCAAAAAGCTAAAATTCTTTGCTAGATACTCTACGAATAATAAATTTATTATAAATTTTTTTAAAAAATTATTTTTTAAAAAATTAGGCCATACAAACTTATACTATTGGTTTTCATATCACCAAGCAACCTTTTATAACCCAGCAACCCGAATTTTAATTTTTTTTTAAAAAAATTTTTTAATAAAAAATTTATTTAAAAAGTTTATTGTCTTACAACCCGGATATCTGGCAAAAAATTTTTTATGTTAAAAATTTAAACTTTATTCTTTACACTGTTATATGGGCAAACTTGTTTTCTTTAAATTCTTCACTCACTTTTTGGGCTTTGAAGTCACATATAAGTCCAGTTATTTAAGCTTGGCATTTTATAACATAGTTCCAAACTGGGTCTTGCTTAGGTCACTATAATTAGAGATGTGAACTGTAAATTATAGTAATAGTAAGTAATTTCTGTAACAATAATACTTACAATAGAAATTATGATAATTTTAATATAAATTAATTCATCTTAACATATTGTGGTTATCAAAATAGTAAGTGAATTTTTAGTCATTTATGATAGAAATCATGTTAATTACAATACAAACTAACTTACATTAATTATATATTGTAGTCACCAAAATAGCAAGTTCTGCAACAAAATAATTCTTAGTAACTCATGATAGAAACTATAACAATTCCAATACAAACTAACCCAAACTTAATCATAGATTTTTTTATAGTACTTGCAATGGAAATATGATAATTCAAATATGAATTTTTTCATTTTAACTACATATTGTTGTTACCAGAATAGCAAGTAAATACTGTAATAAAACTTAAGTAGCTCAATTTCAATACAAACTAACCAACTCATCTTAATTACATCATAACAATTTCAATATAAATTAACTTATCTTAATTACATATTGTGGTTATACATACTGACAAAATTATTTCAAGTTCTAAAACCTGAAATTAAAATTTGAAGATAAAATTGTTTTTGATCTATTTTACTTAAAAGACAAAATTTTTGACACTTTTTTTTTTTTTTTTCAGTGTTAAGGTGAGGTCATGCCTCGTGACTTTATTATAAGCATATATTTTTGTATATATTATGTGATACAATTGTTATATACTATTATTAAGTACATTATGGCTCAGACAGGTCTTGACTACTATCTGCGACCTAAACCTACCAGAGAATTCCATATCCCACTTATGTACAACCTGGATTTTTAACTACTATATCTGATTTGTACACAAAACTCCCTTCTATATTCACTGCATCTCTTATATTTACAACATGCAACTTTCTCTTTTGGTAACCCGTAGGAGGCCTCATAACCTAACAGTTACTTCCAAATTGGTCAGACCACTCTACTTCTCTAATTCAAGCCTATTCTAGCTACTGTAGATTCCGCATCATGTGTTAATACCATGTGGAGCTTACACTCAACAAGAAATAGTTTTGCAGATGAGGCGGCGCTACAGCTGTTTTACAGAGTTATGGCCTAATTAACGTCATATGTGTAATATATGCATTGCCAATTCTTGATAACAAGTACTCCCGTAGTTGGTAGGTGTAAGAGTAAGGGAATGATCGTAACAAAGTTACTTCTAAAGGTGTTTTTCATGCTCCAGATCTTCCAAATTATTCTGAGTTTCCCCCAGATATATTTGGTGTTTCTATTGCCCCAATATTTTAGGTTATGAGGCATTTAGAAGTATAGACCTAACTAGGACTTGCGGTCTGTTTCACTTCCACGTTAGTGTTTGGTGCTTCTTATTGGTATTCTCTCTCTCGTTCGTGTATTGCTATACTCCCAGCTCGGTGCATCTAGCCATTTTGCCCACGTTCGGGTATAGTTACACGTACCTCAAGTTTTAGCCAACTCTCTATAGAAGTTTGTTTTTTTTCTCATCAGGTAAGTAGTTGCGCCAGAGGTGTTCCAAATCCAGTAAGGCCAATTCTTTACCACAGGTCTCTTTGTGTTCACCAC
>CAJVPY010004727.1:0-12262 GCA_910591965.1 Dentiscutata erythropus | reverse complement strand
TTTTTTTTTTTTTACTACAAGAAAGAATTTTGAAAGTGCATAAACTTTTGCTTAATAATTATTTGAATTTTTTTTTTGAAGAAAAATTAATGTTTTTGATTTTGCGGCTGCGTTGGCGTGATCCAATTGAAGATGGTATTTCAATATAGCTTCTATTTAATAGATATTAGAATTTACAAAAACTTTGATCAATACACCCACCTGATAAAGTTTGATGAACTTTTTTTTTTAAACTCTATACGTAAAAGTATAAAATTGAAATAAAAAAAGGTTTATTATGTGTAACACCATGTAGAGCGAACAGACAGACATAATCACATGATAATAGTCCATAGATCGCTTCACCACGGACAGTAATAAAATTTTATATTACATGATAAGTTCATGCTTTATATCATTGAACTATATACCACTTTGTATAACTTATAGTAGAATTTATATAGTACATTAATAAAGTTACAAAATTTTGTCATATTTATTATCTAAAAAATCAAAAATCAAATTCGGCGCTAAAAAATTTAATTGATGCCAGCATTGTATATTTTTATTGAATAGACGTTTTCTCATTACTTGAATCTTCAATAACGCTATCTGCATTGTTGGCATTACTTGAATCTTCAATAACGCTATCTGCATTGTTGACAATGTTTATTTTGTCAAATGAATCTTCGAACCCTTTGAATTCCCCAAAATCATTACTTGGAGATGGTGATCTTTTATGGCTTCTTTGTTTAATAGATGTAGTAGATGGTGGTGGTGGTAAAAGTGGAATAACTAATTAATCAAAATAAATAAATTGATTAATGAATAATTAATTAATTAGTTAAACAAATAATAAACAATAAAATTCTATATTTCTTTCTAACCTCCAGTTTCTTCAGATATTGGAACATGATCAATTGATTGAGACTTTGAATGCCTTGATTTATTCTATGTTTAATTAAAATTCGTCAATATCAAACACAAAAATAAATAAATTTTATAAAGCATTGGAGAGTAGCTTACATGACCGAGATTAATGTTAATTGTTTGACCCTCTTTTAAGCTATAATCTTTTTTTGGTGCCAATGCAGCAGTTTTGGCGTGCTCGATTGCTTCTTTCTCTGCTTTTAAATGTCTAAAAATAAATAATGCTTCAGCGCTATATTATTAATTAGAGAAATAGATACAAGACACTATATTTATACTTACTTAATATGATCTTGTAACGTTACTTGAAAGTCGAATGCCTCTGAACGTTCTTGAAACCCTATACCTATGAGCGCACGTCTACCTATCGTTGCAAATTGATCAAAGCTATTATTCATTTATTTTAAAAAGAATATGATATTATTAAGTGACATTTATTACGTAATTCCTGTTCAAATACCCACTACGACCTATCTAATATATAATTAAATATGTACGTGATTCCTTCCCCCCAAAAAAAGAAAAAAAAAATTATGTAATAAATGCTATCATGAAGAAATAAATCATTACCATCAGTATTTTCAATACGTAAAACAAAATATCTTGAAGAATCACGTACTGGTTCGAGAGAGTTAGTATCTGGATCATATAAACTTTGTGCAAATAATTCACCTAGCAAGTCATACATTTGTATGTCAAAATTTTATAATTATATAAGTAATTAAACCAAATAATTCAATGGATGAGTTATATAAAGAAGAATAGAGCTTGAATTCATACCCGTATTACCATCTTCCAACCTAATAAAGCATTTTTCGCCAATAGCTATAATTCTTAATCGACCCTTCCATAAAAAAGCATCCATGTCACCCCATTCTGCTGCTCTAAAAAGAATTATGACTCATTAAAATGAATGTTACTGAGAGAATTAATTTGAGAAATATTTCTTACCTGTACTCCCTGCTTGACGTTCTTGGTGGAATTTTATAGACTAAAAATGGCCAAAGTATTGAATTTAGTCGTCAAATGCCTTCTTATCTTTGGTGAATTCTAATAATTTTCTCCGAATTTACCATAATATTCTCTCAATACTAACAGTACACTTTCGTATTCTTCGTCTGCCATTCTTTTAAAATATGAATTAAAAATTGAAACAGAAAACGATAATAGATTGCTCTTTATATAGTATCCGTTTATGCATGCACATCATTTACATTAATGGAAATTTTTTATGTCTTATGCAATATTTAAAGCAATGATCAATTAAGAGATCTCATCAGTTAAGCTAACTCATACTGTATACTGAACTGGATATTTTGAAGATTTTTTGTTCGTTACCGTACAGCGCTGCATACAGCATTTCAGGTTTTTTTTTAACAAAAAAACTATAATGCTCTGGGAAGTACCGTATAAGAGAAGAGCTACTATACAGTATAAGGTGACCATTATTATTATGGATAACTATATAGATTTAATATTACTGTATATAGCTTTTCAGGCATTCATGGTCGTAGATACGTACCATACATTTAAAGAGACATTACCCGGAGATAGATCCATGTATATCCAGCTTATCCAACTCCATTCCATTATAAAATTTTGAAAATTTTTTAATTTTCTTCTAGGAAATGCCAAAATTGAATCATATTCTCTAAAGGATGGAAGAGTGCAAAATAATTGTTGATATTTACGTATGATATTTACGTATGATATTGTAATCGATAAATAGTCAATAGACCTTTTTCTTGCTAATTGTTCAATACATGTGTAATTACAACCAGTAAGTTAAATTTGAACTTATTACAAAAATCGATTAATTATTATTATTATCGAAATGTACGTAGTGAAAAGGAGTGTATATATATATATACTGTATATATACAGTATCTATATATCAGATATGAATCAAAGTGTGTGATTTCTTAACTTTAAATTTAGCGTATCAGCTGATCTGCACGGCTAATAATATAACGATAATAATTCCGGTCACAATTGTTGATCATTTGACCAGATCTGGTGTAAAATAACTTCAAATGATTGACTTTATGTTGGACTGTGCAGACATTATTTTGGGATTTAGGAGTTGGTTTAGGTTTCGGGAAAACCATGTTGATTTAAAGTTTTTAGCATCAGCTATAACGTTGATTTGGAATATCGGTATTGATTTAGGATTTCGGCATTGGTTTGAAATTCCGGGATTTCGGTACTAGTTTAGGAGTCCTTTCGGCTTGAGAAATTCGGGGGGACCCACTTTAAGAAATTAATAGAATTCATATTCTGATTTAGAAATCTAGAATAAATGCTACTTTATGAATATAATATCAAATATATACTGTAAATTGACTATCATCATTTATTTTAGCTCTATATCTGATATCTGATATGAAATAGAAGTATTTTCAACATCCATACATTCATGTGACTATTAGCCAATCAGGCTGTAAAATTGATCCTGACAATACTGCAATAATAACGCAGGTACGTACTGTACTTAAACCTGGGTACGTACAGTATGTACGTACGTCCGTACATACAAAAACTGTCATTATATCAGGGTATTGCTGTAATAAAATGTCGAGGAGTACAATTATAAAATTATAACTGATATAATGGCTGACTCAACCCCAAATTTTTATTCGACTAGATGATACGAGCCAATAGGGTACAGCCAACCTAAACAAGCTAAAAAGTACTCAAAATGAAGACACAAAAGAGTTGAAGTTCACGCGTTAATATAAAAAGGTCATAATATGTCTGATGAACTAAAAGATGATACTGCAAGTCAGATCGAGGAACTTAACAAAAAAATTTCTGAATTATTGGAAGAGAAAACAAAATTATCAAGTACAGTAGAGAGTTTACAAGCTGATTATGGAAAATTAAAAGCTGATCACTCGAATGCAAAAGAGGAGGCTGCAAACCAAATAAATAGCCTTGAAGAAGAAGTTGGTCAACTTAGTGAACAACTAGCACTTGCTCGTAACGAGGGTGATGAATTAATTGCTGAGTATGAAAGAGAAAGTAAGAAATTGGAGCCCCGTCTTAAGCAACTAGGTGAACAAAACAGAAATTTGGAAAAGCAAACAAGACACTTAGAAGGTCAAAGAAATGAATTACAATCACGTAGAGATTGTTTAACTTTAGAGAAGGATAAACTTTTATCACAACTTGAAGATCTAACAAAGAATATAGATTTCCTTGGTAAAAGCATAAATTCTTCAAAAGAACGTCATGAATCTAAAAATGATGAACTTTCAAAGCAAAATTTAATATATGCTGAGGAAATTAAAAAAATCGCTCAATCAAATGAATCTTTACGAACTGATTTGAATCAAATGGTTGCTGAAAAAGAAGGTTTAGAAAAACAAATTGAATTAATTGAGGCTGAAGCTCAAGATCTATTGAAAAAGGGTGAAACCTTAGAAGATATTAAAGAGAGTTTGAAATCTAATAAACGTTCAAATCTTGAAATTAATGGTCAAGGGAGTAAATTGCCCGGTCATGATAAGGTGATTGGGAAATCTCGTGCCATAAACTCTACGGATAGTATAGATAAGCTGAAATTAGAAGTTGATCAATTACGGTCTGAAAGAGATACGCTTAAGCTTGAAAATGCAAAATTACTTAAAGACTTACAAAAATCAAATGACAAAATTCAAAGATTAGAAATTCAATTGAGTGAAATGGTGGATGTGGTACATAATACTTCCGATGAATTAGACTCTAAATCCGTACAGATAACGCAAATTCATGCTAAAGAATTGGAGGCTCTTAAACATAGGTGGAATGAAGAACGATCGCTATTAAAAGAATCTAGTACAAAAACTAAAGCGTATCAGTTAGCAGGATTGGAAATGAACCACAAAGAACTAGAAAATTCTTGGAAACAAGAAAAAGAAACGTTCAATAAAAAATTACGCATACAGAAAGATTCTTATGAAAGAGAAATAAAATCTCTACAAAAGGTTTTAATATATTCAATTTTTTTTTTTTTTGGTGACTTCTTTCTTTTATGCACTCATTTGTTTATCTTATTTAGGAAACTGAAAAATTAATTTCAAATAATAGAAGCTTAGATGAGGAATTGCAATCAGTTACAGCTAATAAGAAAGCTTTGACTTTAGAAAAGGCTGCTTTGACAAAAGAAAAAAATGAATTATTACAACAATTAGACAATTTGCAAAAGGTACACTAATGATATTATTATTCAAATATATATTTAATTCATTATAAATTCGTGATGTACTCAATTGAATTAATGTTAACAGGAAACCAATCGACACGCCAAGAAAAACACTTCGATTAATGAGCTTGAAACACGATTGAGACGATTACAAAAAGGTCTATATTCATTGTGCCTTGTATTAAGTTTACAACAAAAATTTTTTTCTTTTATCTAAAGTAGGGCAAATCTCTAAATAGTATAATTTTAATTCTATAGAGAAAGAAGTTACATCTGAGCGTGCGACTCAAAAAATAAAAGATTTACAAGGAGAGCTTCAAACGGAAAAAGAAAAGACATCAAAGTTAAACAAAGAGAAGAATGTCGCACTTAAGGAAAAATCCGAATTACAAAGAAAATACCTAATTTCTAATGAGGTATTTTTATTTATTTATTTATTATTTATTATTAGCATTTATTTTAATTTTTATAAAAATTTCACTTGTCACAGGCGAAAGAATCCCTTGAATCGGATATTCGCGACGAAAAAGAACATATTAAAGCGCTTGAAGTCGAAATTCAAAACATCACCGATCAATTTCAAACTGAACGACGAGATCACCAATCCAAAAATGAACAATTATCAAGATATGAAGATGAATTACAAGCTGTTCAAGAGCAATGTAATAGATTACGGGACGAAATGGAACAATTGCAAGATAATTTTGGTGTTGAACGAAATCAATATAAACAACAGCTTCAAAGGATGGAGGCTTCAAATAAAAGACGTGTTGGTGGTGTGAGTACACCTAATTGTTTATTTAATACAAATTATCCACTTAAATATATATGTTTTTCGAATAGTCAATTGAAGATGGTGAAATCAAGACATTAGTGGACGAAATTTCTAGACTGAAACACGAGTTGTCTATGAAAAATAGCCAGCTCCAAAAGCTGCAAGAATCAGCACAAAATGAAATTAACTCTTTGCAGGAAGAAATTCAGTCGACTCAACAACAACAATTGGCATTAATAGAAAAAATGCAAGCCATTAATTCTAGTAATATAGAAAACGGCCAGAGGTAAATTTTATAAATATTATATAGCGATTAAAGTTGATTTATTTAATTTTAATCATTTTATCTAAATAGGGAAAGCAGAAATATTCCTCCAGAATATCAGAAAATGCTTGAAGAAAAGGTATATACTATATGAAAATCTGCAATAAGGAATTGAATTATTGAATTATTTACTATTTGCTATTTGCACGTTAGGATGCAAAATATAGGCACAAATATCAATCTGAGCTAATTAGTGAACGAATGCAACATGTTGAAGATTGTAAAATGTTACTTAATGAAGTACGATATCTTAAAGCAAAATGCTATCGGGAATCTAGATTTCGCGCTGATTTATGCTATCAGAAAAAATTTTTATTGGTACTCCTTGGTGGTATGGAATCATGGTTAGTATTTACTTTTGTGCTATAAACATTAAATGTTTTGTATAAATATATGATTACAATTTTATTTACCTTTTTTATTTATTTATTTAGTGAACAGGCAACTTTACTTTTGATATCAGACCTGCGTAATCCTCGCCGTGTTACTTCACCGTTATTAAACAAATTCCGCAGTGCCGTTATCGCAATACTCGCCATCCAAAGGATGAGGTATGAGAATATTTTAATAAATAGTGTTTGTGCCAATAGCATTGTAACTTCTGCTTATGCCTGTTATTTATCTATTAGAATATTTAGAAGCTCATGGACTCGAAATAAAGAATTAAAACGAAATATCCAATTGCAACAACAACGCTATTAAAAGTTATTTCATTAATTAAACTAGGTTTTCATTTCTTTTAATTTCATTTTAATTAGAGATAATGATAAATTACGATATATTCCAACGATATTTCGGACGTAATATATTTACAACCATTTGTAAGAATATAATTGTTTTAATCACACTTATAAATTAATATATATTTATTGATACAATTTAAATAATAAAGGAAATCAATTTGCATTTTAGAATTTATAAAAAGAATTTTTTAAAATTTTTAGGAAAAAAAAAAAACCACTTATGATTATTGCATCATGAAATGATACGAATTATTTCATTAATATAATTTCCAATCATTTGCGAGGACTTGTATCTTGGAAGCTCTTTGATATTTTTCAATAACGGCTGAAGATGGTCCGCATCCCACATACTTTTAATCTACATTTAAGAAATTCAAAAATTTTTTTTAATCCTTTTTTTTTTTTTTTTTTTAACCGCATAAGTTTAGAAAATAATTCTTTTTACATACCTTGTCTTTCGGCATGTTAACACTTGTTTTTTTCATGGTTATAATTGCAAATTTCATCACTGATTTTAACGTTTGAGAATCAAAATATTTCTTTCCACATTGCAAATCCTGAGATACAAATTGAATTGTAACTTTGAAAGACTCTCGTGATCTCTGCACAAGTGCATTCATGACACTGTCATCTATCGGCTCCTGTTATAAAGCAACATATTAATAGTCATTATAACGTGTTGTTATGACAACATGCTCTTACCTTATTATTTTTTGGTGCAACATTATTAAAAATGGATGCTGAAATATCATATGCGATCGTTACTTTCTTTGGATTCTTTGCAATATTTGGATCAGTAAACCCAAGAAAAATATTCGTTAGATGCCATGGAATTTTAGGTATGTGATTTGGCAACTCAGAAAATGATTTCATATGTAAACAGCCAGACTTTTTAATCCATTTCTCATAAGTAGACTCATAAATGTTGATGGCCTTTTTTATATCTTTATTCAAGCATTCATTCTCAGAGTCGTAGTTCAAGTCATCTTTATGATAATTGATCAGAGATTTGAGTAGAAAAGTGCTAGATTTCCAACACAAAGCTGCGAGGTCGCAAGAGCAAGCTTTTAAAGCCATATTATGAGTTTGCTGCAATAGAGTGAGTACACGATCACTATCGAATTGACTGGGCATCTCTTTTATAACGCTAACTTTGGTGCTTACAAGAGAAAATGCGCTTTTTGCAATTTCATCAGTTTTCGCATTCTTGGCAAGTTCAAGCAAAGGAACAAATAGCTCAAAAATCAATGGACTAGTTGGTTGGGACAGAACAAAGACCCGTAGCAATCCAATAATTTTATGCTTAAACCGAATTCTCTGGTATTTTGCATCTAGATACATATTAATAAACATAATTTTATGAATTGGATCAATATACAAGTGTAAAAGAATGTTGATAAGAATTTTAACATTTCTTATAATCTCTTATACCTTTTTTCTTTGTCTTTTCTAGCTTTTGCTGTTTAAAGTAAGCCATTAGTTTAGAGTCTACTTCTCCCATTATTTCATCTTGGTTATCTAAAATATCATCTTCATTATCATCACTGCCTTTATCTACGGTTTTCAAACTTGGAGTTTTCGATTCTTGCATTTCTGGCTTATGAATTTCTACATTATATAGTTCTTCATCAATGCTTTCATCATCTAGATCATCACCACTACCTTCTTCATCGTCAATATCCATCATTTGATCGTCTTCATCATCCGTTTTTTTGTTTAAAAGCTGGAATAACAAAGTTACAGTTACAAAATAAAATTTATTATTAATCATCTGCACAAACAACAGAGAGTACATACTTCAATCATTACGTCAAATGATGATTTTGTAATATTGCCGCAAAAGATCTTAAATATTTGTTCCGACATATTATGCAAATACGAAGAAGGTTTTGCAAGAAATCCAAGTAGAATATCTACAATAACATCAGCAGGATTATGCATACTTTGATCACTTTCACTCGCATTTTTCAATTTTTTGGAAGGTTTCTTTTTTTTATCAAACATTCTATCATAGCAAATCCGTAAATCCTATATAATAAATTGATTAGTCTAATATCATATATTAAATATTTTATAATTAAAAAAGATAATTATTAACCTTTAGGGCGCCCATGGACTCGTCTGGCTCAATGTACAGCGCGAGAATTGAAAAGGAGAACAGTAATATAAAACCTTTGTATTGTAAGGTATTTGTAGAATCATTTTTTGATGGTTTATTCAATACCTTTTGTCCCATTAGCAAATATTAAATAATGTTTTACTATCTTATAAGATAATGGTGTTAAGGAACACAACAGTGTCCATACCTTATTAGTGATTTGTTGTAAAAGTATAATGACATCATTTTTCATTCGTAGAGCTTCATCACTTAAAACGATCAACGGCTCTATTCGAGAATCGCCATAATACTTCTTCATTAAGTTTACGGCATAATATGACCATGACACACCGTCATTCATGGTACCATTTAATTGATGGATAGACTTTTCTGAGAAAGTTAAAGAGAAACATTCGATTTCAAAGTAATGCAAAAACTTCACATAATAAAAGATTTGCAATATAATATTTTACCTTTATCTGAAGAACGGATAGTACATAATTCACCAAGAGCATGAAAGAAACGTTCCCGAAGGCACTTTTGAGTTTTATCTGAGAGCTCTGGTATTGGTGATTCAAACAAGACATGAGTTTCTTCAGAATTATCGACCATTTTTACATTATTTGTCGATGCTCCCGAGTTGAGCTTCAACCGTTTTGAAGAACGTGTATTGTAGGTTTTGGGACGCGACTCAACCTATATTTAAATATTATATAAAAGATTATTCAATTGAATAAGAAAAAAAATAAATAACCCGAAAAATTCTTGCCTCTTTTGAAGTGAAAAATCCGTACATAGTAAAAAAGTCTAAAACAGATTTCAAAAATCCTTCGTGACGTTTTATATAATGATCCTTTAAAAGAGTGTATACATGATTTATAATCCATTGGCGATGATGTTCTATTGACCTATTTTCACTGTAAATATTGCGGTTTGAAACATTAATTCAAAATAAGAGGCTCCTTTAAAAATCATAAGAATCTAATGAATTTACCTCAAATGAATTTCATTCGGATGCAAAAATATTTTTTTAAGATGTAATAAATATTGCTCAAGTGCTTCGTTATCCATTGTGCCAAAAATTTTCTTAATAATTTTAGTATTAAAGAATCCATCGAAATTTTTGTTGTAACTATGACCTAAAAGCTGTATAACTATTATTAAAGCTTTATCTTTATTTTCTCCTACGATTTGTTCAAAGACGGACAGCTATTTATTATATAAAAAAATGTTAAATACAGGAAGGAATATAGATGAAATTTTATAACCATATTTTAATTCGTTAACAATCTTACGATATGCATGGCAGCTTCGTGCAAGTATCGTGTTTTATCAAGAAAATTATTCATCAACGTTCGTAAAAGATTTGGAGTAAATATTGAAGATATTTTTTCTGACGGCAATGATATTAGAGCTTTTTCGAATAATTGAAATCCCCAGTATTTTCTGTGATGTGTAGCATCCTCGTGAAAAAGACATTCTGAAAAGTCAAAATAATAAGTATATAAATTATATTAAAACATTAGTTACTTTGAGAAAATAAATAAGCTATAATTACCATCCACTACCACTTTCCAAAATGTCTCAAATGTGACCGTATGCTCTTCGTGACTTTCTCCAGAAGGAGATATGAGCCATTGTATTATTGTGCTCCATACAGAATGAATTCTATTTTCATAATTTTGTTGAGTTTCAGTGATGAGATTTCCTGTTTTCGCCTATTAATTGAGTTGAAGAAAATTATAACAATAAAATAGCTATAATGAAAATATGTTGAATACCTGAATACCTGAATAAATACCTGAATAGCTTCAGACAACTTTATCAAATTATCATTATGAAGAATATGTGGATCGGACCATTTAAGTTCACAATTCTCACAGCTGTGCAATATAACTTTCTTCCACTGAGAATTATGTACGAATTGCTAATATTGCAAACAGCGTACAAAGGTCCACCAAAAAAACAATTTACCAAAATGTGCAAGGGTGAGCGTGCCAATGCGTTAGTGAAAAAAGCAGATTATATCGATTTTGTAAGAATATCTCATACCGGATATTGTGCCTCGATAGTAAGTGCTAAATTAACGTCATCAGGATTCCTAATTCCATGTGCATTCTGATCCTGCAAAACTGTTATTAAATGAGATATGGCCTTTTCTTCGAAAGGTACCATCTTCAACTAAGCATTAAAAAATTTTAATCTTCATTCAACAATATACTAAAAAAAAAAAGAAGAGATCATGAACTTACCTGAGGTATACTAGAAATAATAACATGATAGCAGGCTTCTTTAACGTACGGTTTACACTTCGCACAAGCAAGTAAACCGTTGATAGTCTCGCAATAATCCCTTTCGGATGAGCTTTTTCGCCAAAGAAGGCCTGATCGAACGATAGCCATATAGCCGAAAACACGACCAAAAATGACATCAAGGCCTTCCTATATGAAAAGAACAATAAAATTTGATCTAAAAAATCACAGCTGGGTCAATTGCAGAACAATTATATTTATAAATACCTGATCTTTAGATGCAGAGATAGGGCATGCTTCATCGATGAGTGTAATGACAATTTTAAATGTAATGCGATCTAGATTTGCAATAAGCTATATGAAAAAAAAAATCAAAATCTTCAATTCTATTGTGATTTGAAGGTTTATTTTGGCATTTACAACAGATCGCACACCTCTGTCAGCGCCAAAGCAAAACCTTGTCTGGCGCCTGCACGTGGACTTGCCAAACCTCTTGTTAGACGAATCAATGAGTAGGCAATTTCGGGTCCAAATAGTTTTTCCATTAACTCCGTAACCCTTCAAGTATCAAAGGAATTTTAACACTGATTCGCGTAGATTACATATTTTAAGCCATTCAAAAAAAAAAAAAAAATACTTTGAAAAATCATTGAAATCAGTTGAATCGATATTTGCTTTTGTGTTATCAAATTTTTCATGTAAATGGGTAATTAATTCGCTAGCAGCTTTTTTTCGAATAGAAGAGTCTAAAGAAGCCAATTCCCAAAAGTAATCGTACGTTGTTGCTGGCATGATTGAGCAGGAAAAGATTTTTAAATTTTTTTTTTATTTATTTATTTCTGTACTTGATCTCGATCTGTGCAACGTTTAGTGACGATCTACACATACACAGGGGTCAATTCATAGGACGACATTCGTATGATTGGTAGATCTACCCGTGATTTCCCGTGATAATTAACCAATCAAATCAATCAAAA
>CAJVPY010004726.1:0-12265 GCA_910591965.1 Dentiscutata erythropus | reverse complement strand
ATTTTGAAGAATTGAAGAAAACAAAATCATTTCTAAATCAATTAATACTTTATTAAATATATTATCATGATCCTAATCATGATGAATTAACAATACCATATGATTTTCAAAATTTTTTTGAGTGGCGATTTTATATAGGGGGCATGCCCTGGGCACACTATGAAGGGCATGCCTCGGGCTGAGGCATGCCCCTTCAGGCATGCCCAAAAAATATCCTGTGCCCCCAACCCTACTAGATGCACTATTAGAATCTCTTCAATCGCTGTTGTACTACCTACGTAATGTTCTTTCGTACGTACGGTATAGTAAATCTAAAAACCTCAATCACTTTATATAGAATAAAGTTTAACTAACTCATTGGAGATAAACTAAAGTTGTCATTTCAATAGCATGCTATTACATACATATTGTTCTTTGCTTATTGTTTTTGTGCGAAGATATTGAGATTTCGGTATGCTACATAGAAATAAGGTTTTTAAATTTCCTGTACGTACGTAAGCATAGATGCTATGATGTGACGAGGAGTTGTGTGAACCGATTTCATGACATATTTAGTTAGTGCAGTTCCAAATGGCAATAATAAAAAAGACATTTTTTTATAGTGATCGTCATACACTACATGATATACAGCATTTAATGTATAATTAAGCTAGCTATTTGTAGTGTTGTTTTTTCTAAAATTGGGCTGGCTATAAACAAAGAGGTTTGCAATCAAGATTGATACTTAAGATTAACCATTATTTCCCGCCTGTATAACATGAAGGGTTTGCAAAATGGCAAAATTTGTAGGCCAAGTAGATCGGGTGTGAATTTAGTTCACCCTTCCAGAGCTGCTATCAGCCACCCACCTTATCACCGTTTAGTCTTATATCTGTAAAAACTGGTTAAAATTAGCTTTACATATGATATCCTGAATAGGCAATTGATTAATTCTACCGTATTTACCCAACGATTTTTACAGCCAAATTTTGACTTATACTGTACCCGGGAAAACATAATAAAATCATATCCATTCAATATATCCCCACACATGTATCCAGGGTACCAAAACGAATTAGGGAAATACCAGGTACATACAGATTATAGCAATCAAATTCAGACATTATAGCAATCAAATTCGGACATAGTAACAATCAAATTCGGACATAGTAGCAATCAAATTCGAACATAGTAGCAATCAAATTCAGATATTCTAGCAATCAAATTCGGACATCTTGGCAATCAAATTCGAACAGCGGTATCTCGTGATCTAGTGGTCCAAATCACACGATGTTGGTACCATTCGACTCGTCTTAACAAGACTAGTTGAATGATACCAACATCGTGTGGTTTGGACCACTAGATCACGAGATATTGCTGTCCGAATTTGATTGCTAAAATGTCCAAATTTGATTGCTACTATGTCCGAATTTGATTGCTGCTATGTTCGAATTTGATTGCTGTAATGTCCGAATTTGATTGCTACAATGATTGCTATAATGTCCGAAATTGGTATACAAAACCTGTATGTTGGGTAAATACAGTACTTATCTTCCTCCTTTGCGCCATATTGATTTAGACGCTAATTGTACTGGCTAGCATCCTAGTCACCCATGTGATTGTCAGCATGCCAGGTTTCATTGCTTTGCTCCCTTTTCGATCTGTTGACCTTACCATCAACTTGAATAAAATATTTAGATCGATTACCGTATATCCGCAATTTGATCTACTACGTACTTGGTTGTCTGCTACTACGTATCCAGATGCATTAACCCGGGAGATCTCTGATTTAGGTGCAATTAAAATTTAACATATAAATTTAAAATATAATTTATATAGACACAGTATTGATATTGTTACGGGGTGAATCGTATCCTTTTAATATGATAAACACGAAAATATAAGTTTTAAGGTGATAAGGCAACTCGCCAGAGGCGTGACGATGGTGATTTGACAAATTCAATTTATTAAACGATATTATCAAGGTGATTTATTCAATGTTATAGGGTAATAATATTATAATCCCGTAGGATATAAAGTGTAGTTTACAAGAGTGAAATGTCAATGCTTTTATAGCTTTGACTACATCTAAGGTAAGGGGCTTACAATGATAAGTACTACATGAATATAATAATGAAGGCTTTGCCTTTACAATATTTAATATTATACTACTTCTAACTAATTCTTAAATCTTGATTTCTTCTCTTTAGATTTCTTGAATTTCGGTCTTTCTTCCTTACGCGTTCAGGTTCTTCGGATTTCGCGTTGGTTATAAGGCTGAGGAGTTATTATTAGTCTAAGCCTTAGCTTAAATTACCAACCTGTTTACTAGTTTAATTCATCCGATAAGCCTCAACCGATAAACTAGTATTTCTTGCTTTCTATTTCTCTTTAATCACGGGTTTGCTGCGCCAATTTCGAAGATCGCTTTTAGCCCGTGACAATATATATACTGTATATTTTTAATAAATTGTCACTTGGTGTGATGTCGGTTAAGTGAAATGATTGACACAGCCACATGTAAATATTTATATTTGTTTGTGTATACGTAAATGGTTTTTGCATTATCGTTATCGTTATCGTTATACATTGTTTTGAATTGTTTTGAATTATTTTGAATTACAAAAATAAAGGAAATTCTTTTACGAGGAACATCCATTAGGTAGTCAAAAATTATAAATAAATGCTTTTCACGCCTCGAAAAAATAATAATAATAAACAAATTACATTCATTACTTTCATAAAATGTTGAAAAGGATACCAATTAACAATAATTATTACAATAAAAAGGCACTCGACTGTTTGTCGGTTGCTAATGCGATTAAGAGCACAGCTATAAAAGCAAAGAAAACTCTAAATATTCAACCTAAAGTTACTGTTATCTTACCGACAAACGCGGCAGGAAAAGCAAGAGTAGATAGCGCTAATTACGTGGCTAAAAAACGTAAAATTTTCGAACAACTTGATATTCCTATGCAACTAATAAAAATTTCACCTCAATATAATGAAAATCAAATTAAAGAACTTATTAAAGGTTTAAGTAATGATCCTAGTAATACTGGTATCATTGTACAATTACCTTTCTCATCTGGTTTTTCTGTTAATAAAAATAATATTTTAAACGCAATCCCTATTCATAAAGATATTGATGGATTAACTAAAGGTTCTATAAGTAATTTGTTTGATTTGGATAAAGGCCTAAAACCTGCTACTCCTCTTGGAATTTGTAGTATTTTTGATTATTATAATATTACAACTGAGGGTAAACACATCGTAATTATGGGAAAAGGTCAACTTGTAGGACAACCACTTTCATGTATGTTAATGGCTCCACCATATAATGCTACAGTAACAACCTGTGATATGTACACTGAAAATATAAAACAAATTACTAAATGTGCTGACATTTTAATTGTTGCCATTGGTAAAGCACTTCATGTTAATGATGATTTAGTTAAGCCAGGTGCTATAGTAATTGATGTAGGTATTAACAGATTACCACCAAACTTTGTTAATGGAAATTCAAGTATTGTAGGTGATGTTCATCCTTCAGTATATGAAAAATGTGAATATTATACACCAGTACCAAAAGGAGTTGGTTTGCTTACTGTTGCTTCCTTAGCTTTTAATGCTGTTAATGCGAGCATTTTACAACAAGAATTACCACCTTTGAATTTATCTCAGATAATAAGACAAAACTATTCGGTTGAGAGGGTTGAAAAAATTAATATGACTAGTCAAAAACATTCTGATAAAATATTTAAAAATGAAAATATAAAAAAGTTAAACCTTTTATTATTTTCTTCTGCTTATAATGGTATGACTCAACGAATAGAAAATGAATTACTTCGCCTTGGACACACAGTAACGTTCCAAACTGCAGATTCAGATGACGCGATGCGTTCTGCTTTTGCGCTACATAAACCTGATCTAATTATTTGCCCAACACTTATGAAAGCCATACCTGAAGATATTTATACGAAAGTAAAGTGTCTTATTGTTCATCCTGGAATTAAGGGTGATAAAGGCCCTTCTTCGTTAGACTGGGCTATTATTGATAAAAAAGATGAGTGGGGTGTTACTATCCTTGAGGCTGATAAGGAAATGGATGCAGGTGCTATTTGGGCAAGCGAAAACTTTTTAGTTCCAAAAGCTATTACTAAAACTCATTTATATAATTCTCATGTTATTAATAAGGCTTCTAAATTGATACTTGAGTGTATTGAAAAGTTTCAATTGAACAATTTTAAACCTGAACAATTAAATTATGCTAATGCTTCAGTGAAAGGTCGACTTCATGAAACTATTAAACAATCACATTCTAATAGGAAAATAAATTGGGAAACGGATACTACTGAAATTATTTTAAGAAAAATACGTGCGGCTGATAGTCAACCCGGTGTTAAAGCTGAAATTGATCTTAATAATAAAAAAATCACGAGATTTTTATATGATGCTCACAATGAAAAAACAATTAATAAAGATTTAATGGCTTATCCTGGAAAAGTTCTTGCTAAACAAGATGATGCTATTTGTATTGCAACCAAAGATGGTGCATTTTGGGTCTCTCAATTACGTTCTCCAAAGACACAAACGGATCCTTATCCGTTCAAGTTACCAGCTACTATACAATTAGGTGAACTATCCGAAAATACCCCTATAATTAATCCTAATCAGACTCTTACAACACCGACTCTTGATACTTTCCAAGAGATAAGTTTTGAATCATTCGGTTCCTATGGAGTTTTACATTTTAACTTTTATAATGGAGCTATGAGTACTTCACAATGTGAAAGGCTTTTAAAAGCCATTAAACAATGTCAAAAGATGCCTATTAAAGGATTAATCCTTGCAGGTGGTGAGAATATTTGGTCGAATGGTATTAACCTGAACGTTATTCAACATGCTGCTAATCCAAGCATAGAGGCGTGGAAAAATATTAAAGCAATAAATGAAGTGGTTAAAGAAATTATTAAACTTACAAATATTATAACAGTATCGGCAGTACAAGCTAACGCTGGCGCAGGTGGTGTTTACTTGGCTCTCGCGACTGATTTTTCATTCGTTAAACCAGGTGTTGTTTTAAATCCTCATTACAAAAATATGGGGTTATATGGTTCAGAATTACACACTTATACAGCTACTAAACGCATAGACACATTTATATTAAAACAAATTAAAGAGAATGCCAAGCCAATTATTGCTGTTGAAGCAATTGAAATTGGTCTATTTGATAACTTGATACAACAGGGGCAGGTTAACCCTGAACAAAGTTTTTTAGATAGCGTTAAAAAATTCATGAACATTGCCACAGCTGACACCACAAAATTTACGAAATTTATTGAAAATAAACAAGATATTCGTATGCGTGATGAATCAGCAAAATCGTTGGACGAATATGAAAAACATGAATTAGAAGAGATGCACAAAGACTTTTTTGAAAATCGTAATAACTTTCATGAAAAAAGACAGTCATTCATTACTAAATCTCCTCTTTTGCTAACTAATAAATAAACAAACTCAGACACTCATTTACAAAAAAAAAATTTTTTTTATTACGCTGCGCTGTAATAAATAAATAAATATATATATAGTATTAAAATAACAATATATAGGGTATTAGCCCTTACACCGTCAATTTAACTACATATTTACTACAATTTAGACTACAATTCAATATAATTGATGCATTGTATATTTTTTCAATGTTATATAAATAAAAGTCAAAGCATATACTAGTAATAAAACAGTAGCGTTTTGTAGGCTGTGGCCTCATGTTTATTAGTAATTTTTCTCTGTTGTTTTTTGACAAGACATTCGAATGTTAGGAAAGCTTGATCGGAACGGTATGAACATTCAGAACTAGAACAAAAATTACGTATTTACGTACGTACGTATGTCATAATGTTTTTCGTTTTTTTTTTTTATCTTGCAAAAAATAAAAGCGATGCAAAATTTGTTATAAGCATGTATTTTATATTACCGTATTCCTCCGAAAATAAGGAGCAATTTTTATAGCCAAAATTCTCGTGATCTAGTGGCTGGATCTGCATAATTTTGGTACCATTCGAATCGACTTGCCAAAATGATTCGAATGGTGCCAAAATTATACAGATCCAATCATTAGATCACGAGAATGTTGGCTATAAAAATTGCTCTTTATGTTCGGAGGAATACGGTAGAAGCTTTATTTCGTTAATTAAATGCAAGAAAACATCAAATTAGGATTTAGCTAAACAAAATAATAGAATGTATCAAATCTACTTATGTCACTTCGCCAAATACTTTTGTCGCTTATGAGTCACAAGTTGAAGCTATAATAGCCAAATGTGAAAATAAGCAAAAAGTGATATTAAAATTAGGTTGATATTTTAAATTTTAATTAATAACAATTCGGAATTTATTTAATAACTATGTAGCAACGAAGATCTAATAAGCATATTATATCAATTGAAAAGTTTTCAACTTATCATTAGTAATGTTAATAATAATAGCCAACTTCTTTCTGACATTGAATATTTCAAGAAGGATACCGAATCTCTATCGATAGACAAGTTAGCGTCTTATCTATTTCGCCAAATTTCATACAGCCAACGAATATTCAGAAAGAAAATATTGATCAATTTGAAATGAAATGATCAATTGCAAAAGAGTACATAAATTATCGAAGAACGTCACAGAAAACAAACCAAATGGTTAAAAAGAAATAACTATTATGTCAAAATCTGAGTTAATTTGTATTATTCTATGCATTAGATATGTGTTGTAAATTGTATTAAATATTGCTTTATATTATCGCTATAATTGAAAAAAAAAAAACGTAAAAATTCGAAGACATTTTCCGGACCATCATCCGAATCCAACCTGGTACACATTTTCTGGGTGCAAATTTTGGTAACAATTACATCATATATATGACAATGTTGGTTTTTTTTATGCACTTCTATAAATTTTATAATATATTTAACAAAAGTCTGTCAAAAGCTATGACTTTTTTGTATTCGTAGAAAGATTCCAGCGATTAGATTTTGAATATCATATAGAATCTAAATAAAATTTGAAGATCAATAATCAAATTGAACACAATTCAAAATATCAATGTGATTCGGTGATAAATCCAATTAAATGAGCACACACATGTCATTTAATATTGTTGTTTCGGTAAAAAAATGCGGTTTGTGTGTTTAATTCAATCGAATTAGGTGTCGGTTCAATTGAAACGGATATTGATCTAGTTGATAGGTGTTGGTTCATTCTAAAGTGAATAACAAATGAGAAAAATGCAGACACCAGGATCTATAGAAATGTACTTACAGGAAAAAGAATTTCCTTTATCGAAAAGGGCCGGGAGCGAGAGACCTCACAAAAACAGCATTGTTTTTGTGAATATAGATTAGCTACTCTCACAATCAGCTCCAGCGACAACCACTTTAGGTGGTCTCACATATGGCAACTCAGAAGCTTTGCTTTCGAATTTTGGCACCTGTTCGAAATATGATATCAACTCGTCCTATTTTTGAGGTGAATATGATCAACGATAAGATCACAGATATTGATTTTATTTATTTCACAGAGTATTCTCTTGATCTTTTTAATGAAGCTAAATAGGCACTCGGGATTGTGACCTTGACCTTTTTCCTCTTTCTTGTGAATGTCGTGGCGGTGGTGATAAAGATCTATTTCGTTCGCTAAACAAATTAGTTGTTAGAAGAGCAAATAAAAAAAAAAAAAATCAAGAATATTATATTGTAGAATAGATAAAATTACCTGAGTTTCAAAAGTATTTGCCAAAAAAATCATATAAAATTTTATCATACCATGTTCTATCCACTAAGTTATAATCTGTCATTAAAGGGATGCTGTTAATACAATTCTTTTGAATTTCAAATTAAAAAAAATAGTATTTTGCAAATTTTGACAGTTATAAACGAAGGTAAAAATGAAGTGGATCACGGTCAGGATGTTATGAAATTGAAAACTCATACCGATTTTTATGAAAGAAGTACTTGCAATCGAAGTATAATTACTGATTGAGAAAGATTAAAAGAAATTTAGTATAAAAATTTGTTTACGTTTAGAAGACTATATTTTATTTTGAATTTTCTCATGTTACACTTAACTTTTGACTAATTTAGGTTTGAAATCGATCCTACGCTCTGGCGTCGTTTATCAGTTATAGTCTCTACATAAAAATAATGTAGCATAAAATGATTACTTTTTTGAAAGCATAATTATGATTTAGTGGTCGTCAGAGCCAAAATTGCGTTAGTAATAGAACGATTGAATACTTCATAAGGAACTTTCTCCATTTCTTTGTTGTTTAGATGTGGTGTTTGATGATAATTTGTGAATAAAACTGCTTATTCATATTATAGATATCTTTTTGTGATGCGTTTGAATATTGTCGCGGGCTAAAGTGTCATTCCGAAAATCATAACAAACCACGCCTCAGAAAGCAAACTCTTGAATGCTTGAATGGCTGTCGGCCGAGAATTGTTGTTGAAAATGAATCACTGAGAACAACAGAAGTGAGTCAGCCGTGGATAGTAAATTATTTAAAGAACGACACTTATGTGCGAGGTATGGATACATAAGACACTAACTTATGATAATTCCCTTTAATTATATGACCAAATCACCATAGTCACGCCTTTGGCGAGAAGTCTGAAAAAAAATTTGGACTTATAAAAAAAATATCGGTTTTTACTTTCATAGAAGTACTGTAAATTAAGCCATAATATACAGATGTTTAAAATATCCTGACCAAAATTAGTGTTCCGCAAACTCAATCCGAAACATCAACCCTGAACTAACTGATTCGTTAGGGTCTGGTTCGGTTTCATGATTTTAGAATCGAGTCTTCGAACCAGGGTTGAAAATACCATAGTAATTTGCCAGCCATCCAATAATATATTATTATTCAATAGTGATATATCAAAAAAGATACTTCAAACAATAAGCACCAACGCAGTAAATGGCCGGTAAATCACTATAGAAATCGGACTATGCAGCACTATCTAAACCCCCCCCTTTATGTACAAGAATTATGTACATATATACAAATTATGCCTCCTAGCGTCCCTCTACAGAAGGATTTTTTTTTTAAAAAAAAGTACACATATACACTTATCATTGTGATAGAGGTTTAGGATTTTAAGGAGCAGCTCATTGACTAATAGAATCGCTGCAGGTATTTACATGGAGTGTTATTAGAGTAAGAAAGTGCACTTGTACACTTTTCATTTGTGATAGAAGTTTATGTGGCAGTTTCACGTGATGGTTTGAGAACGTAAACGATTTGCATTTAACATTTTGATCTAGAGATTTCATTGTTTCTATTTTTATTTTTGTTTTTTTACTGTAAATATTACTGTACGCATCCTTTTTTTGTTTTGTACTATTTTTGGATGCCTTTTTTTTTCTGTTTCGTATAGGTTTTGAATACCAAGCAATTGAAATTCTGGATTGATATTTTATTACAATTTAAAGGATGACAAGACCTAAAGACCACGGTGCGATCACATAATAGGTGCATAAAATGTGAATTATTGTTATTGTTTTTACGAGATCTATGCGACATTTGTGCGGGCATTTTTAACCGAATATTAAAAGCATATGTATATAATTGTTAAATCACCTTAAATCCATAATCATCACATTATACAATGACATATAGATCAAAATTATAACAATACAAAATATGTATATGGTTCCTCGCATAAATATCGCACAATTTGAATTATCACCTCACACAAAAATGCTTTTCAAATCGAATAATCTGGAGTCTCTAGACAAGACCGGCTAATTAAGAATGACAACAACATCCCCGCAGACGAATTCGAATTATATTCTATCAGCATAGAAAACAAGAATAAGTAAAAAATATAGTATGCCAAAAATACAGTATAATAATGTAGAATTGTTCTAAAATGGCTTTGTGAAAAACAATATTTACAAAGAACGCATTATGTTATGCATTACAGTCAATCTTCCATAAATGCATCCTCTATAAACATATCGGCGAATTTGCGGAATTGACCTATGAGCGCTTTCAAGCAAAAAATTCGGATCTTCTCCTGAGCAGATATCCATTGTCTAACCATTGTTGGTAGTGCGTCTCATGGATTGCTCATGAGTGTTTCATGGCTCATCTCATGCTGCGCAGAAAATAATTAGAACAATTATAATATGCAGGGTATCAATGCATATTGATGATGCCAGGCAATTTCTCGCGCTAATCCTTTTTTTTTTTTTTTTATAGTTTTTTAGGCGTAGAAAAAATATTAGAAAAAAGATTATTCTTTCACTATTTAACAAAATTTTGCTTAGAAGATTGAAAAAAAGGTTAGAGCGAGAAATTACCTGGTATCATCAATATGTATTGATTCCCTGCATATTATAATTGTTCTAATTGTTTTCTGCGCAGCATGAGATGAGCCATAAAACACTCATGAGCAATCCATAGACAATGGATATCTGCTCAGGAGAAGGTCCGAATTTTTTGCTTGAAAGCGTTCTATATTAAGGTCCATATATTTAACAATGCGATTGTAAAACCGACCCCAAAGTTTCAGCTATCATGCATTCTGCAATTGTTAAATCCAGGGACCTTAATTTAAATCCATTCCGCAAACCCGCCGATATGATACACTCTTGACAAATACCCTCTTTCAATGCACAATTTAAATCTCATCTATATTTCCAAGGAGGTGCATTCATGAAAGGTTGACTATATGATCTAATTTAGAAAGCGATTCTCACAATAAATACCAATCACATCTATGTTCTACTTAAATGCTTATTGGTTTATTTCGGAAAAGTAATAAATTTTCAAAAATCATAAAATATTTGACGACCAAAGAATTCTTATAATTTTTATTCTGTTTTATTTTCGACCACCACACAACGACGACGAGAATGACCAAGTTGTGCCGTCCTTTCTACTAAAAATAAAAAAAACCATAACATATATGTATTAGGATCTAAATATAGGTCGATTGCTAAAGTAATTTTGTACTAACGCTAATGGGGAATATATGGTTTATTGTTTAAAGATCATCATGCCTGTTTTTTGAATAAAATGATTTTTAAGTTTTATTATTTAATCGACTACTTTACGTTCTTCAAACATGATGTGTTTTAAAATACATACCATTTGAACCCGATACACTTTGATCTTTGTCATCGTCACCATCTCCACACACACTTTTTTTTAATGATGGTTTTATGATCATCCGGATTCAAAATTTTATCACATCTTTCTAAATAATATACTAATTTTGTTTCCAGATGCTTTGTTTCTTCATTATTTCCATGGATTGATTGTACCAAATTATCAACTACATCTTTCATGTCTTTATAAACAGCTTGAACTTGCATTGGTTCAAAGGGATCATATGAAAGTATAGGGTCATCTTTATTGATCTCGTCTAAACCTGGCCAATCTTTGTAAAGATGGTAAATGTCCTGAGTACATTTCTTTGGTGGCGTAGTTGGTGAATCTTTTGGTGTGTGATAAAGTATTAAAATCATATTTTCAACTAAACCTTCAGGTATTATTTGAGGTTGCAGATTTATTACTACACGTCACTCTGGTTATATCGACATTTTTGAGACATTAGTAAAAAAATTCAAAAGTGAGTTATATATTAAATTATTGAAAAAAAAATGTCGGTATAGAAAGATTTTACTATGATGTCGTTATATAGATGTCGGTATAACCAGAGTGACGTGTATTAGATGACGAATAATTGAAATGATTATCGACTGATTTATCTTTAATAATATTTTGTAGACGTGCGAATAACATGTAAAATTCTTTACAGGGAATCTGATCTACTTTTGATTCTCTATCATGCTGTGTAATTATGAATTTTAAGAGTCGAGAAGTTTTTGCTAAAGAGTATAATGGATTTGTTACGTCAGCAATATCTGTTTCTAGCCATCGATTATTGCTGTAGAGTGGAAAAGGCTGCTTGTATATATAGTGGAGACCTTGAAAAAATGATTAATTTCTCCACGCGTTGCGAATGCTCCAGAAAAAGATTTAATAGTATTTGGATTTCAAAATTAATGTTCAAAAGGGCCTAAGTATTCGATTTATAAATTAATATTTGTATTGTTTATAAATTTAGAAGTTAATCATGATTCCAATTAAGGAATCATGCAGTTTGTTACGTATTCTGTAGTACGTATTATTAATAATGTACGTACGTACTAGGAGATGAAATAGCTAATAATGAAAGGCGTATGCACTGGAAAAACGGTGTGCCATCGTAATTCCGGA
>CAJVPY010004725.1:0-12272 GCA_910591965.1 Dentiscutata erythropus | reverse complement strand
GTTTGTTGTAAAAAGTTTGTTGATTTAAATGACACATTCATTTCAATCTTTTTTATTAATAAAAATGTCATATTTACATAATAAGCTTTATCAATTTATGCATATTCATTTTAATGATAAACACGCTTGACTAATTTAAACTATTTTCCGCTAAATAAATTTTATTTCCCGACACTTTTTGCCCCATTGATTAAGGCGCTTGAGAACACCCTAGGTAAGTGTTTCATTCTAAGTTAATAAAAAAAAAAAATTGCCGCAGTTTATATTTTATAGATACTTAAAATGTAAACAAAAATTACTCGTCACTTGCCTGATTAAATTCTATTAAATTTTTTTAATCTTAATTTTATTGATTCATAGAATTAAAATAAAAAAATTTTGGTCGAATTTTATTAGGTAAGTGTCGAGTAATTTTCATTCAAAGTTTAAATATCTATAAAATAAAAACTGTGGCAATTTTTTTTTAACTTTGAATGAAGATTACTCAACACTTACTTGATCGAATTCGATCGATTTTTTTATCTTAATTCTATATATTCATAGAATTAAAATAAAAAAAATCGATTGAATTTGGATATATGGGTGCTGAGAAACCTTCGATTAAAGAAAAAAATTCACTCGATTTTAGCTTTCCTGATCGAAGGTTTTTTTTAAACCTTTACCAGAGATTTCTCGACAACCCTAAATCCAAATTCAATAAACTTTTTTTTTTATTTAAATCCTGCGAAGTATAGAAAAAGTTTAAGTAGTTAGTGAGAAACCTTTGCTAGAAGTCTTAAAAAAGTTTTTAGTTTGATTAGGTATGTCCTGTAATTATCCGATGATCATCGATGATCGGAAAATTTCGTAAGGTGCCAGGCTAACATTTGGTTAATAATATATTGCTTTTTTTCAGAAGTATCACTCCGGACATAACATTTTTTTTTTTTACCTCGAGATAATAACTCTATAAAAGTACTACTATTTTATGTCTGAAACTAATACGTCAGCTTCTTGCACTTCCACTAATGTCACTGCAACAGAAGAAAAAAATGCTCCCATGTTAGCTAAGGTTGTTAAGAAATTTAACAAGAATGAGCTTATAGAATTTTTGCGTAAGCAAAAAGACTTGGAGCTTGATGATGATGACTTGGAAATTATAAAGAAGCGAAAAATGGCTAGCCATGACTTTCTTAAAAAGACCAAAGAGAAGTTTATGAAAGATGGTTTAGAAAGTGGACCTGCGTCAAGATTGGCAGATTTTGCCAAGGAACTCGGTAAACAGAAATTATGTTCATATTCATCCTATAAAATAGTAAAGAAAAATTTTCTTTAAGATTAATATCTATACTATACCGGGCCACCCCAAAAAAATTCAGATCATGTGATTTACATTATCAAAAAATCAAATATATTTTACTATTTTTTATTTTACAGTTGGTACTATCTAATTGCATACTATTAGTTAGGCTTTTTATGTATATAGACAATATATGCATTTAAGTCATAAGAACCATTTAATTAGATCATATAATGATTATTAAATCACATGATCTAAAATTTTTTGAGTCCCGGCTTCTATACTACCTTCAGAAATTCTCAATTTGTCTCGTCTTTTATGTTCATTTTATTTTCTTGCCAGAACTTTTCGGATCCTTTACTTTCCTACGTCATTTGACATTTTCTCATACCATATTGATCCCGCCAACTGGCCAACCGGCTGTACCAGGTTAACCGATTAAGAATTTCCTCAACCGGTAATCTGAAATTTATTCGGTTCGGGTCGGTTAGCCGGTTATAGCTCAACTGATTCAAGTCACTACTACAAAACCTCGAAAGACCTGAGAGAGGTGTTGGGCAAGTATGGCATTGACAGCGACGATATAAAAAAAATTTTGCTGTTCGTCCCAGAAGATGTGAAAATTGATGACAATGATGAAGAATTGGAGCAGTGTATAACAGAGATAAAACATAAAATAGGCATTGTAGGTTCAGCAACAGCCAGCAACGAAGCTGTGTGTTGCGAGTATATTTCTCCTATATTGTACACTTCCATTTACATCGCCAAGAGGTTAACCAATAAAGGGATCAGCCTAGATCTTTAATTCGAAGTAGATGATAACGAAGCAATAGGTCGTGTCGATTATACCATCAAAAAAATCATAAATGTTATCAATGAGAAGTTGATAGCTATAACTCAGGGCAAGCAAAAAGATTTGGCGGCAGGTTTTATGCAAAACATCATGCAACTTGAAAGTTCCTATCACACGAATACGAGAAAAAGGAAAGCGTCTATGGCCTTTGATGATGGGTTTGACTATTTATATAGAATTGTTACCACAGGTATATATAACTTTGAGATACAAGGTGAGTAAATTTTGCTAATTTTCAACTTTTCTATTCTAGCCTCGGATTGGTATTTCATCATATATACTCCAGAAAGAATCTATCGCTTGAAAACCGAATATCATGTTGTACTTGCCGAAGATATTTTGGAAAATGATGCGGATCTTCGTCGAGATGTTAAGAAAGTTATAGAAGTGATCATAGGTATGTTAAAGGATAGGGTGGAAGCTGATGATGCACCAGATAGTAAGAGAGCAAGAATGAAAAAATTTATTAAGGAATGATTGTGCATATTACGTAGCGTAGAAATGTTATGCATATAACTATTCATATTATGTTTTAGTCTGGATAGTATTAATAGTAGTATACATAATACTTTTTCTTCAACTGAAAAAATTTAATATATTTTTTTATTATCTATGGAAGTTCGTATATAAATCATATATGTTTTCAATTTCTTTATCCCAATCAATATCTTATAAGGGTTGCTTAATGCAACCGGATTTACCCATTACATGATTATTATGCCAAATTCATAATGCTTTTTAGCCATTGTCATTACAGCATATTTGACTTTTCTACGGGAGTTACGAACTTTCTTAAGAGTTTTCAGTGATAAATAAGCAAAACCTGTCCAGTAATACTTTTTAGTTATGGGCTCTATTTGTTTAAAAATCAATAAATTCAATTCTTCCAAAGCACTCTATTCCACAAATTTTTTGGTGTTTTTTTTCTATTTCATAACTATGTCTAATGTGCACGCAAAGAGATATTGAGAATAGAAGTCATTGACTTGGTAGAATCCGTGAGAAAAGCATTACGCAGTAGAATCAAAACTGCTTCCGATCTCGTTAATAATATATAAAGACCTGCAAATGGGTGTCTGAATTAGCATAGCAGAAGTTCATTTTAATTGGTTGTTAAAATACCCCAGAAAAAATGTCGATCACACCTCGGATAGATTACCGGCTATACCCGGATAAAGTTTATTACTTATAAACTTTTAATACTCTCTAAAGACGCTTTTATGGTACATTAATTCAGTTTAATAATTGCGTTAATTTAAATCTAACGAAATAATATATCTGTATTATTTATTTCACAATAAGTATATTATTTTACAAAAAATGCTTTAATTCAGTTTTGCAATACATTACGCATACCCAAACAATCCTAAACACTACCACTATTACAACTTTTTGTATCTATAAACTTATAAACTATATTCGTAACCTAAATAAATACAATAAAAAGTTTTAGAATACAATAGTATATAATTCTAAATAGTATTTTTTTTTTTTTTTGTAAGATAAACAAATCCAGTTAAGACAAAATTTCACAATTTCACTTACTATTTGTTTAAATCGCTGAATCACCTTCCCAACCTTTCAAAATATTCACTTCTTAGCTAGTTTCTTGAACTTCCATATCTTACTGTATTCCTTATTAAAAAACAGTAGGTTTAAAGTGAAAAATATTTTCTACAGGAGGATCCTCAAATTTCCGGGTTATAATAGCTGGAATGCATCATAGTTAGAGTTGGGGTTAGGGCTGGGTTAGAGTTAGCAGGAGCTATAGGCTATAGTAAATTATCAGCTCACTTAATGAATGACTATTGTTTCATTAGTAAAATTCTTAGTGATCTTGGGCCAAAATAATCAACTCCAGCCCTTTTGACCAGGGTTCCAAAGCTTTTAACCTGGAATTTTGGGATCTTCCTGTAGAAGTTGGTGAAAAATAGATCACATATTACAAAAAAAAATTTTTATATAGTGTGATGATTTTTACTAATAAAAGTATTTTAAAAATTACAATTGACTGTATAAAGGGAATCACTAAAGCCTTGTACCTATATAATTTTTGAAGTTATAATTGTAATTAGGGTTAGAGTTAGTTTAGTGTTAGGGTAAAAGTAATTTTATAAGCAAAATCACCTTTCAATCATTTTTTATTAATGCAACAAGACAGGTTAAGACCACTGTTTTTTATATTTTTGCATTTTTGATTTTTTGACCTCTTTGAATTGATCTGTATAAACAAATTTCATGATTTTGATTGGTTGATCTATATATAAAAAGTCACATGAATACAAGCAGTATTGGGTTGGAACAGGGACACAAACAATAGACAGTCCAGGATGGAACATCCTGGACATATCTGCCAGAATATTAACATCCCAGACAATAAAATTACAATAAGGGGACGTCCATAATTTATGTAAACTCAATACCAATACTATTATATACCATATATAGTAAAATAATAAAAAAACGTATAAAAATAAAGGGTATATCTTCTATATATATACAATAGTCAAAATACATACGTACTGTACTATATAGGCCAGGAAAATTAGAAAAAAAAATATTACATATGTCAAACGGGTGTGAAATAAATAAATATTCGTTGAGGCATTAATAATTGCAATCAACCACCTTGTAACGAAGATCGTCCAATCGTAATGTGTTAAGTCTAAGATTCAACAAAGGTGTCGTGTGATTGGAATAAATAAGGGTCAGACTAGCAGCACGCTAATTTCTTTATAAATATAGGTCTAAGATCCAACGAAAGCGTCATAATTGGAATAAATAAGGTCAGACTAGCTAATTTCTTTAGAATTAATGGGTCTAAGATCCAACGAAGGTGTTGTGTGATTGGAATAAATAAGGGTCAGACTAGAACAGCACGCTAATTTCTTTATAAATATAGGTCTAAAATCCAACAAAGACATCGTGTGATTGGAATAAATAAGGTTAGACTAGCTAATTTCTTTAGAATTAATGGGTCTAAGATCCAAAGAAAGGTTGTGTGATTGGAATAAATAAGGTCAGACTTAGAATAGCACACTAATTTATTTAGAATTAATAGGTCTAAGATCCAATGAAGATGTTGTGTGATTGAAATAAATAAGGTCAGACTAGCTAATTTCTTTATAAATATAGATCTAAGATCCAACAAAGGTGTTGTGTAATTGGATCAGACTAGAACAATACAGCACGCTAAATAATGGGTTTAAGATCTAACGAAAGGTCATGTAATTAGAATAAATAAGGTCGGACTAGCTAATTTCTTTAGAATTAATGGTTTAAGATCCAATGAAGGTGTCGTGTAATTGGAATAAATAAGGTCAGACTAGAACAGCACAGCATGCTAATTTATTTAGAATTAATAGGTCTAAGATCCAACAAAGGCATTGTAATTGGAATAAGTGAAGTCAGACTAGCTAATTTTTAGAAATAATGGGTCTAAGATCCAACGAAGACATCATAATTGGAATAAATAAGGCCAGACTAGCTAATTTTTAGAATTAATGGGTCTAAGATCCAATAAAGGGTCATGTGATTGGAATAAATAAGGATCAGACTTAGAACAGCACGCTAATTTCTTTAGAAATAATGGGTCTAAGATCCAACGAAGGGTCATGTGATTGGAATAAATAAGGTCAGACTAGCTAATCTTTAGAAATAATGGGTCTAAGATCCAATGAAGGTGTCGTGTGATTGGAATAAATAAGGGTCAGACTAGAACAGCACACTAATTTCTTTATAAATATAGGTCTAAGATCCAACAAAGGCGTCATAATTGGAATAAATAAGGTCAGACTAGCTAATTTCTTTAGAATTAATGGGTCTAAGATCCAACAAAGGTGTCATGTGATTGGAATAAATAAGGGTCAGACTTAAAACAGTACGCTAATTTCTTTAGAAATAATGGGTCTAAGATCCAACGAAGGCATTGTAATTGGAATAAATAAGGTCAGACTAGCTAATTTCTTTAGAATTAATGGGTCTAAGATCCAACAAAGATGTCGTGTGATTTAAATAAATAAGGGTCAGACTTAGAACAGCATGCTAATTTCTTTAGAAATAATGGGTCTAAGATCCAACGAAGGTGTCATAATTGAAATAAATAAGGTTAGACTAGCTAATTTCTTTAGAATTAATGAGTTCAATCTTCTTGAAAATGTTATAGGTTCGCTCTTTTTGAACAAGATACTAACGTATGTTGATCTTTATTAAAATGCTTATAAGTTTTATCTATTTTTATAAGATATCATGTCAACTTACTTGCTTTTTTTCCAAACAATCATTTATAGAGACATTTTAATTAATTTTTGTTATTTTTGCTTTTTAATTAGTTTTACTTTTTCTGTACATTTAGATACTCACAAAAAATCAAATAAGCATAGGGTACCTTAAATACCTTAATAGTAATAAACTTGGATTAAAGAAGGAAAAGCGTTGGCAGGTATGATAATTTCATCAAGGAACTCCAATTCAAAGCTACGGAATATGAAAGGTTGTTGAGTGGATTTCATTTGATAAGTGGATATAATTTAGTAGACACCAACTAGCTACGCTGACTTCTTTGAATCGGGATGAAAAGCATTAGTAGATGCATTTTGCAAAAGCTTCATGCTGACTTTAAATTTTTTTGATGAAATAGAGGAAATGCATTAGCAGATATACTCTGCAAGAACACCGTGATAACTTGGACCTTTTTGATAATGATCTTGGATCAAAAGGGGAAATATTAACATCTTAAGCAAAAAAAAAAAAAATGCAACTTTTATCTCAAAAAAAAAATTTTTTTTTTTATACACTGCGTCTAGTGTATTGCCTCGATCACATAACCCTTAATCATTGATCAATTAGGCTTGATGATCGAGCATGATATTATAAGCTCAATCAAAGGTGAGTCAATTAATGATCGATTATGTTAACTGATTAAATAGTTAAAAATTTGATTGATTAAAAAAATTCTTTTATTTTACAGGATATCATTATAAAATACTATATAATAGATCAATGGTTGACCCAATAATTGGTCGATCATGTGTGTTTGAGCAAATAAATTACATGCTTGATCGATTATAATCGATTAAACATACATAATTGAATTTTGTTCGATACAAAAAAATTTTTTCTATCAATTATCAATCAACAATTTTTTTTTGTCGAGTCAATTCCCTAACTGCGTCCAACTACCAAAAGTTGATATACTTATAATTTATTTGTCATTAATCTTTTTTTAAATAAAATTTTAAAAACGTATCAAAGTAATTTATACATGTCAGATATTGAAATAATATAAATGATGTAGAATTATGCGGATTTGTTTGGGATCTGATCAATTTAAGAAAAATATAGCCATCTTATATCTTTTAAAAGGCTAACAAGAGTTTATTCAAACAGAACAAGATATATGCCCAGAAAATTTAATCGAATGACTCCGAAAAAGCTATTTAATAAAAGATACGAAATAAGCCTGGTTTATTATTTTAGATGGAACAGTTAAAATGATTTATATACTCACCAAACCAAAATAAATTAAAGAATTCCGAAAACACTATATAAAAGTAAAACTTATAAGCCTGAGTAATTTTAAGAATAATATTGTCACAATTGATGTTGGAAATGTCTGGCACCGGAAATTAGAAGTACACCAATCAGTAGAATTTTATTTTCGAATAGGCTCTAATTTCTAGCATCAGCCATTTCCAGCATTAGCCATGACAATTAATTTATTTCTACGTACTAAGTTAATACAAATTAAATGACCCGGAAAGTACTATTAAAATTAGAACCTAAAAGCTTGAGTCACATATTTAAATTGAATAATAAATTAAATTTATATTCACTAAAATAATACAAATCAAATGACTAGGAGGATGCTTTCAAAGGAAAATGCTTATAAGCTTGATTAACAAATTTTAAATCAGATATATTAATACGTACTGAGATAATATAAAAGAAAATACCCGGAAGGTGCTATTTAGGGTAAATATTTATTAGTTTAAATCACATTTTAACAGAATAATAAGCGATATTATTATACTCGCAAAATTCATGTGAAACAAACGACCAAGAAGTGCTATTCTAATAAAATACTTGTAAAATTGAATCTCAATTTTAAATAGAACAGTAAATAATCTTTATACCCATTATATTAGGATAACACTGATAATAAAACTTCATTTAAAGCGAATATTCGTATTCTTAATAAGGTATATATAAAGTAATTTCAATTTTGCACTAGTAAAGTGTAAATACTTACGAGTCAAATCGCAAATTTAAAGGATTCCTTATTACAGACCAAAACTCATACAAAGTAAAAATTAGTAAAGCGCCGTTTATAAATAAATGCATATAAGTTTAAATTACAAATTGAAAAGAGCAATAGATGATCTTAATTAGCACAATCTACAACAAAATTAAACAACCTGGCAATACTATTTAAGGCAAATACTTGCAAGCTTAAATCGTAAACATAAATAAGTATCATAGGCACTGACCAAAACCCAGGATCTAATACAAAATACCCACTATAAAGTTTACAATGACTCAGGTATGTTATGCTGTAGCAGGTCTGTGTCGTAGAGAAATTTTTGAGCATATATATATTCCAAAAATCGCCAACATAAGAAAGAGTTTTGTGTTTATGCCATCATTCTAAAGAATAAAATCCTCCATCAAGAGAAACTTTAGGATTTTACAATATCAGTCAAATTCGCCAGACTTAAGTTAGAGTTTTCTGTTCATAGATGCATAAAAAATTGAGGATGATAAGGTGTGATTAAAAATTTTAATATTTTGGAAAAAAAAAAATTTACTAGCAAATATTTCCTTTATACTATCGCTAAAATTTGGTGTAATATTGAACAGAAAAAAATATCTAATATTTATATATAAAATGTTTAGGCCATACAAACTTGATAAATCGGTTCTCATAACCCATCAAATTTTACAAAACTAAAAAAAAATTTCAAGTATACTTATTATCCAAGCAAGTTTTTTAGAAAATCTATATGTTTTTTATATATAAAATTTGAAAATAAAATTAAAAGTCGGGTCACTTTTAAAAATTTTATGTTATAAGAACTGATTTATTAAGTTTGTATGGCCTTAAAAAGTGTTATAATTCGTGAACAGAAAAGCTGTTAGATTAGATTTCGATATGCATCTAAAAATTGGATATATATTAAAAAGATATTTATATGATTTATTTGACTAATTAAAATTAATTATATTAAAATTGACCAATCATAATGGATTATGTAATCTTTGACATCTTGTGGTGTAGGCAAATTTTTTAATTTATGCAAAATGATGTAATACGATTACTAAATACTTTATACTTTAACACCTGATCTTGTGGTAAAGAAGTAACTTCAATTTATTTATATTTTTTCTATAATATAGCAAACTATTTGAGACATTCCAAACTACATGATGAAAAATATCACATAAGATATTTACTACTTTACTGTTATAATTTACTTTTAGAAAAACAGAGAACTAATACAAGTTGATTACTATTTAATGTACATTAATATGTTATATATAATTACTATATAAGTAAAAAATAGTACGTATTACTCAAACTGATCTGATATCAATAAGTTTTACTCATTTGAACTGATCTGATATCAATAAGTTTTACTTATTTAAACAGATCTGATATCAATAAGTTTTACTCTTCATTTGTCCATTCACTCTGTGTCCATGCTTCCCAATCAACTATTAATACTTTGTCTGCAACCAATTCTTCTTGAATTTGCACTTGATGATAGGTTTCTGATAAGTTTTTTGGTATTACTTCTTTATCTACCCATATTGCTTCATAGTTTTCATTACTAACTAAGAATTCACTATGCCAATAATTATGAATAGATATATTATTAGCCTGGAAGTCTTGAGTATCCGTATCAGGTTTTACAAGTAAATTTGATTGCTTATGTGAACATCCTCGAGTATGGTATTTCAAAGTCCTTTTAAAGTGAAATACCGTTTACAATAAGAGCAGAGATATTCATTGATTGACTTATTTACAGTTGGGCAATACCAATCAAAAGAAAGATAATGTAGATTCGTGTCTGGAGGAATTAACTTTCTTTCCATTAATACAGAGAAAAGAAAGCCACTAAAGTGAGTTGTATTATCGAATATACTCATACTTGCTGCGCAAATACTATGAGGTTTCTGTTGGGTAAGGAGTGGTGGTGGGAAAAATCAGTTTGGAAGAATCTGCTGAATTCTACTTCGGAAAGGTTTACAACAACTTGGATCATTATGCTTTGTGACTTGAGTCATATAACGGCAAGTCATTACATGATTTTCCATCCAAGTTGCTGATTTTTCCCTCAGGTAGTAGGGTTCTTCGGAAGGATTTACGTACTTAGCAAGAACCGGATAGCCATCAATAATTGTATCTTCCCATACTGATGTCAAAACATTTCTGGCTACTTTAAAATTACGTTTTTCTAATTCCTCATCAACTGTTCTTAGCTGTGAATCCAAATGTGATCCAAAGGTATCATGTGGGAGGATCATGCCAGCTAAGTCATAGCTTAAGGGTGCCATTCATCTTTCTACTGGATTGGATGCACTCTGATGTGGCGCAAAGCATGCCACAATGATTGTATCAAGGTCATATTTGTCAAAATGTTTAATCATCATCTAAATTGTCTTTTTGTATCGAGGGTTCTTATTGGGACCACCATCGCTTAGTATCACTATTACAGATTTAGGCTGGCCATCTATTTTAGTATAATCATGCAATTTCTCCTCAACCATCAGTTCATCAAAGTCTTTACCATGTGAGTAGGCAGTACTGCTGTCATGTTTACCACTACAGACTCTTATAAATGTTGGACCTAAATAAGTTACTGCTTTGGAATTTTCATACTTATCTTCTTCCACATTTAATATTGCATAAACTGATGGAATCAGTTTATGCCTTTCAGCAACAACCCAGTTGTGATCTGGAAGCTTCACTCGGTATTCTAACCTCATTAGGATTGGTGCTATATAAGTAAATTATTTATTATTAGTAAATTTTGCTTTTTTTTAAAATTAGTTTATATAAAATTAATTTGTTGGTCTTATTACAATCTTGTTTATTTGCCGCAGCTAAACCAAGAGGTATTCGCACTTTATCATCTTGGGATACAACTAAAACATTTCTGGGACCTAATACTGACACCATTTCTTTGATATTTCTTATCAAAGCAGTACAGAATCAGGTATCTTCATGCGCCCTTCTTGCTGTATTCTGTGCCCTTAGAAGCTTCACTGGTATAGTTTTAACATGTTGTTTTCTCTCTACGGTATTATGCTGTTTTGGAATAAGTCTAAGGTATGTGGCGGAGCGTGATAATTTATAATTCATTTGTTCCAGTGCTTCTTGGAGTTGATCCAAGGTCTTGACAGATTGTAATGTCTCTGAATGTCGACCCTTATCTGCCTGCCCATCCGGAGAGACAATGCGAAAAATGGCTTCTAATAGGCCTAGTTGTGTTTCTTCTAAACGTAGACGACCGATTGTTGGCCTAGTGAGCTGCATGTTAAGACCTGCTTCTTTACATTACCTTTCTACTTGTTGGAGTTTTTGTTTTTGCTGACTTCTATATTTTTTATGATATTTTTGTTGATATTCTAATTTATTTAATGTTTTTAATGATTCTAATTCGGCTTGAATTCTTTCTTTGTCCTCACTATCAGCATTGGTATTCATTCCTCTATTTTCCGAGGCATTAAGCTGCCATAGCTCTTTATTTAATTGAACGATTGTATCTCTGAGCTTAGCCTGAGCTAGTGTCTCTCGCATTTTAACCATTTTTTTTTTGCAGCCATGAAATTTAGATTCGAAGATAATGATTTTTAAAAAATTTTAAAAAAAATTTTGGGACCAAAAGAAATTATTAATCTTTTTTTATATTATTTAGAGCTCAAATTTTTACGCTATATAAACTGACGATTAATGACTTTTACAGAGAAACAATATACACGCTCTATCTTCTAGGACAGATCCAGGATGTAGGTGAGATTTTCCGGGTCCGGCTTCTGATCACTCATCCGATCAAGATCAGGCAAATCCCTAGTTACACAGATCATACCTTATATACAACCCTTTTTTACATCTTTTTTTTTCTTGTAGACTTTGTG
>CAJVPY010004724.1:0-12274 GCA_910591965.1 Dentiscutata erythropus | reverse complement strand
AAAGATAATTATTATTAAAAAATTAATTTAATTAAACACAATATATAAAAATATAGTATAATTACTTTAATGAAATCTATATTTTTAGTAAGATTAAAATTATCTATCATTTTTGAATCCATATCGGCAATTTTACTTTCAATGTGGTCAACTTTATCAGATATTTCATTTAGTTTGTCAATAATAGCCAATAATATAACATTATCTTAAAAAATATTAAAAGTATTTAAAAAAAAAATAATATAAATAAAAATTAATAAAATAAACTAAAACAATTTTACAGAAATTTAACCTTCTGAATAAACATGGATATCTTGCGAAGTACTGCGAACGTTTTCGTCAGAATGATAACCTGACTGAGCAGTTAGAACTTGTAGTACATGAGTGCTAGCAACAAGTGAATTATAAAAATTTTGGTTAGAAATTTTATTTAATCTGGATTCTTTGGTCTTTCTTTGCGAAGCCATTATGAATATGATAAGAAGATAATACAAAAATAAAAAAAAATTATAAAAAAGTAATGAAAATAAAAAAATAATAAAAAATGTATAAAATAAAATAAAGTGATATTGAAAAAGATAAAATATATTCAAAAACATGCGAAAAGTTAAGAAATAAATGAGTAATTATAGAAAAATATAATTAGAAAAAATGATGAAGATTTAGAATTTGCGAGGGAAAGTAAGAGAATTTTAAAGATGATGAAATGAAATCTGAATTTAATGAAAAAATTATAAAGATTAGAAAGGTCGATATCAAGTTATTTTAAATGTTTTCAGTAAAATTCCAGCATGGTTGAATATCCACCTAATTGGCTGATGATCAATTATTTTTTTCGTGATTTTGATTGGCTCACTATTATAAATATACTTAATATATACGTAGTCTCAACTTATTAATATTATATTTTACTTTCTCTAAATGCAAGCTCTCTTTAAGTGCATATTTTGCCTTTTTTTACTATGATTACGAGGGAGCACTTAGAGAAGTTTGACTGTTATACTACTAAGGCCATATAAAGTTAATTAATTGTTTCTCATAACCCGGCTGGGTCAGCTTGTAAATATTCGATACAAAATTTTATAAGTTATTTACTATAAACACTTCCGGGTAGGTTTTAATAAAAATTTTTATATGTTTTAAATATTATTTAGACAAAAAAAACTCATAAAATTTTTGTGATTTAAAAGTTAAAAGCTGGGCGGGTGGGTCACTTTTAGAATTCTGTTATGAGAAACAGTTATTTAATTTTGTATGGTCTAATCTGTGCTGCACGTGAAAATTTTTAACCTGACTTCTATATAAAACAATTGTTAAATATGTAATAAATGAATTTTAAATTATTAGTTTTTAAATATTTTATTATGTTTTGTAGTTTAGGTTGTGTTACAAAAATTGCATAGTATTACAAAATTGTATCGCGCATATTAAACGCGTTAATATTAAAATTAAATAATAAAATTCTCGAAATTAAATTTTCAAACTAAGATGCCAAGGCAAAAAATTAACACTGGACCATGTTCAATTTATAATTGTGACAAAAATCAGGATAATTTCCGATGTCTAACTCAATTAGCTATGAAAAAAGCATTTGATAAAAAAACCATTCAACAATATCCATACTTACGTGTAGGCCAGCAAGTTTGTAATTCTCATTATATGATTATTGTTGAAAATAGATATACCGAATATAAAAGTGCATCTGTTCCAAATTCATCGACTAAATTGTCATTTGGTGATTGTGTTAAAAAAATGATATCCGTTCTATATAAAAATAGACAAAACGGTCTTGTCCTCAATTCATATGAATTTGATAAAATGCTTGAAAATGGAGATTCTAATTTAAGAGGCTTTTTTGCTGAAATGTGTGATATATTAGTACCATATAATCGTTTAGCTTACAACAGAAATGAGGATAAAAAAAAAGTCGTAGTAATTTTGCACTTAATGGCTGGATTGCGTAACAAACATGCTAACAGTTTTAAGTTAGAACTTGCCTTGTTTCTTGCGGGATCTGAAACAACATGTGATGCAATCAATGCGTTAAGTAATGCCGGTATCTCAGCTGCCTATAAGACTGTATATAACTATAAAAAAAAGTCACGGATAAGCATTCAACACGAGTAAAAAAAATACTTTACTAATAATAAAAATCATCTTTGTATATATAATTTAGATGATTACCATAATATCCATGAAAACCGCCATCCAAATAACACTTTTTTATCAGAAGCTGCTCATCTGGCAACAAGTGTGTGTAAAAAAGTTGAAAGGTCAGGTCCGGTGCCAATTATATTTAATAGTGTATCGGTTCATAATTCAAATAATATAGAGGCTCCACTTATCTGCAAAAAACTCATAGATCAGTACCAAAAATGCTTCGACCTTTCATATTCACAGCGAAAAGCCCAATGGACTAATTCAAATTTATTTGAATTTGATAGGATTGATCAATTTACAATACATACCTATGATAACGCCATTGTAGAACGAAAAGAAGAACGCAGAATAAAAGATGCAATTTTAGTAGAAATACAAGAACAGCAACTTCATTCTGTACAAGATTATCTTAAGGCGCTAAATATAATTTTAAATTATAATAAGGAAATAGGTTGCCTTACCAATAATGTAGCGCCAATTGTTGCTGATTGGCCGGGCCAACTCTTTATTCGTAAAGCACTAACACATTTACAAAATGGTAATAACAACTTGTTAGTGCAACCAGAGGTGGTATCGTTTGTTTCTCTTCTTGGGCCACTACATATCTCTCTTAATACAAGAGAGCATACTATGAAAATTTATTACCCATTTTTCGAAAAGCTTTTTCATGATGTGTTTGGAAAAAGAAAAAGCTTGCGAAAAAGCCCAGGCCCTGGAGAACAATGCTTTTATTAGAGTTGGCATTCTCTGCATGGATTAAAATTAAAGATAATGTAATAAAAAAATTTACTTATCTGCAAAAAAATATCGAGTATCAAGTAATTATGGAGCTTCTTGATAATATTATACTAGCAGCCCTTGATATTTACACATTACTATTTCAGTCTGGCGCCTTTGAAGACTATGTAGAAACAATCTTCTGTATTTGGACCTTTGCATTACGTTGGAAGCGAAAGAATTATAATAAAGCTCCACTTGCTTTTTTATCAGACCTATTTTATTAGGAAAAGAATGGACATCTAATGAAAGAAGCTTTAGAAAAAAATTTAATTCAATTTAACGATTACTAGGTAGAAAATATGCACAGTAGAATACGGGCAACAACATCATCAAATGATAGTGCTGAAAATATACGAAGGCAAGCTCTTATTTTGGATTACCATAAATATTCAGCCTTTCGTGAAATGTTTTTAACTAGGACTTGATATCCGTATACTCCACAAGATCTAAAATTTTTGACTAATAAGACGTGTCACTTTCTTCTTTTTCAATTTTGAGAAATTTATAAAAAAAATGAAGAGACAAATTTAGTTAGCAACAAAATTTCATCTTTCAAAAAATGAACAAAAAAAAATCTACAGACCACTTATAACCTTCCAAATTTAGGACAATTGAAAACAACAAGTATGCCATCTGGATATAGCACTCCATCGCCCCCTTTATCTGATGGTTGTGATTATTGCTGCACGAAACTCATTACCAATAAGGGAATTATTTTAATATGTGGGCACGGGTTTCACATAGAATGTTACAACAAATTGGAAAATAAGTGCAGGCCTTGCTTAAATTATTTTAAGGATGGTATATGGCAGAATGTTAACTCATTTTAAAAGATTTAAATGCAAAGACAAATGTAGAGATAAGAGAACTAATTGATGAACAGAATGATACGGATGAGACTGATCTGGACAAAGAGGATGACAGTCAACTAGAAATTGATAGAGATTTGGAATTAGACTTACAAAATAAAATTAGCGAAATGAACAATTAGTAAAATAAAAACTTATTCATTAGTAAAATTTTTCAACCGACAGCCTTTATGTTTCAAAACAACTGATCTAAAAAAAATTCTTTAGCGTAAGCTCTAAGTAAGTATATCAAATAAGAGGTAGAACTTTACTAAACCCGCTAAACTGCGATTTTTTTTGAAAATACCCATATTATAAAAGTCTTTATTGAATCTGATAATACTTGATTAAATTTTCCTGTATATAGAAGAACAAATAACTAAAGCGACCATAAAGTTTCATATATACTTAATATGTAGGGTGACTAGTTTGTATATGAGCGAAGGTAGCACGTTTCTTATTCAAGTATATGTAGATTTTGTGTAACATATTAGCCAATCAAATGGATCGTCAACCATGCTTAAAATTCCAAAGTAATCAAATATGCCAGCAAAATAATTATTCAAATGCGATCAAATATTTCACTATATCTAAAGTAATCAATATTTTATTCAAATATTAAAATTTATTAAGTTATTTAATATATTAAATACATTAGATAAATTACGCTCTATTGAAATTTAAATGCCGTTGTACTTTTAAAATAAATTTAACAACTCCTGAACTAATTTGGAAACTTTTAAAACAATGCGCAATAAAGCAATTACCTTAAATATAAAAACTCCTATCAACTATTATTCTTTTAACCTTTTATTACTATATTTAATATAGGCAAAAAAATTAATCTACCTTAAAACTAACAATGGCTATTTATAGAAACTAGACTATCATGCATATCGTGCATTCTTTTATTGTTATGTAGAAACATTCTAGATTTTTATGTAATCGGGGTTTACAAACAAATATTAGTTAGTACTAAAATAATTGATATGTAAGGGGTCTAATTGAATTGAATAAAAGTAAAATTTTACATTTTTAGTAATTAAATCATTGAATTAATAAAATGGACTTTAATAGAAATCACAATATTTCGAATAAATTAAAATAAGTTAAAAAATAAATTATGAAGATAGTAAATGAAAAGACCTTAAAATATTTAAATATTGTAAATAAATTTAAACTTTTCAAAAGTTTTTGATTTAATTGAAACATTTATACATAAAAAGTATTAATGAATAAACAAAGAACAAAATGATTCGATAAATTCAAAATTTTAAAATTCTATATTGTCAAAATATATTTACTTTTTATTTTTATTAAGTTTTTAATAATTGTTATTCTTTTGCAATAAAGCAAAACACTTGAATTATTTTATGAGTTGACGAATAATTTTCTAAAATTGTAGATATTTACTTTATTAAAGTATTAGTTGTGTTAATAAATCTTTACGATTATATTAAATTCTATCAGCAAATTTATTTAATTATTTATTTCGCTTATCTTAAATGTAGCTAAGTGATTAGAATATATTAGTATTAAAAAGCGAAATATTGCGAAATATATATTTATTTGAAAAAATCATGAAGCTAACAAAGTATTAATAGAAATAAAAGCAAATTAAATAATATTTAGAAATTATTTAAAATATTTAAATAAATAACTATATACTTTAATTTATAATATTAAGCAAATGTCTATTTGAAATAAAATCTAATAGTTTAAATATTCTTGTGTCTTTGTCTTTACTATACTTATTTAAAATATATTTTAATATTTTTAATATTTTCGAAATAATGTGAATAGTTTTAAAATATTTATTTTATTTCTGTCTTTATTAATATCAAGGCTAATAAAATGAATTGATCTTTTTTAATTATTTTTATTTTATTTAAATATTTTTGTATTATTTTGAATTATTGCGTAATATTTTCATACTTAATATTTGTAATATTTGAAATATTCCGAAATTTCTAAAATAATATTAAGTTATTTGTATACTTCCAATATTTCAAAATTTTTTACTTTATATTTTTTTTCTTGCAATCTGTAAATCAATTACGTAATATTTAGGTTTTCTTACAATCTTTACATTATTTTGAAATATTTCACACTTTTAATTTTCTGATAGCTATTTTTAATTATTTTTAACAAAATCAATCGTTTTAATATAATTCAAATCGTCGCGAATTATTTTGCTCGTTTATTTCATAGATATTTATCTCAATCTGTTTCGAAATATTTCAAATTTTTGCGTAATATTGCATAATTTTTGCATAATATTACATAATAATTTTATGTAATATTTCGTAATTGTATATTTTGCAATTTTGCAAAAGTTATTACGTTATATTACGGTTTTCTTACGCTTCATAAATTATTGTACAATATTATACTCTATTAAATTTGCTGATGTAACTAATACTCTTCAGATTACTTTCTATTCGGTCAGTGAGCATTACAATAAATTTTTAATGATATAAAAGATTAAAGTACCTAAATATGGCAAAAGTATATATTGTAATTATAATAACATATTTAAAGTATAGTATTTGGTATGTAATCTCAACAAATAGAAATGAGAATATTAATGATTGCATCAGCTCAAAACCCTGAGTATTCAATTGAACAGATTTCATTAAACAAAATTACTATATAAGCACGAAATAATGTTTATGAGAATTAGTTTGAAAGTTGAATCTTTCAAAAATAAATTTTATGTTCTCGATATTAGCACTATAGATATCCCGAAATAAAGCACATCCTAATATAGCCTATAATTTATTATTGTGATAAATGATATATAGTTGGCACTCTATATGAGTACTGTCAATAGAAAACCTGTTATCAGGCTTTCTATATTTAGTTAGCTTTCTGCATGCTATCTATTCTGATGATAGATTGTTTATAGATAATATACAGAAAGCCTACTAAATATTGAAAGCCTGATTACAGGTTTTCTATTGATAGTGCTCATATATGACTTTTTTACAATTGCACTTTACATGTACTTTCTCAGTAATGATAAATGCACATAATTATTATATGTAGATTATACTTCATAAATGATTCTATAAATACACTTTTACCAAAAAATATGCAGTTATAATAGTTAACTATATTGGATTTAGAAAATCAACTACAGTCAGACCTCTCTATAATCACAAGTTGGTTGCACCCTATTTTGGTGATTATATAGAAGTGTGACTATAAATAAAATACCTTTATAGTCACATGACCAAAGGCCAATAAGTAATATATTTGTGTATATTTGAAATACTATTAAAAATTTTAAAATGTTTGATAGTAAGGGCACTGTCATTTATTACTTGATTTTTTTTTATCAGTGGTCTACCCCAACCTTTATATATAAAAATGTCAGGTCTTTATATGTAATTTCCAAAATTTTTGACCCCTCCCCCTAAAAAATCACCTGATATTTGACACCTCCCTAAGTAACTTTTGATCCAGTGAACTAATTTGGATAAAATGTTTACCAGAGTATTTGACTCAATGAGATGATTTTAGAGAGTCCAAATCATCTAAATCTAATTGCAAGATGCTAAGATTATTAAGGATTTTAAACTAAGATATTTAAATTTAATCAATTTTTAACTATATAAAGTAATACAAATCCTTAATAATCACAGAAGCCTGTGATTGAATTTTAATAATCTTGGACTCATTAGAATTATCTCATCAAGACAAACATTTTGGTGGTTGTTTCAATTAAATTGAACCACTGCATCAAAAAAATATTTACTGTCAAACCTTTAAGAATTTTTAATAGAATAGTTTAAATAAGTATAAATATAAATATTGGCCAATCAGATTTTGTAGTCTATATTTAGTCAAAATTTGTGACTATAAAGAGGGTTTTTACTAATAAAATTGATAAAAAAAATCCAAATTTTTTTGTGATAGTAATTATAAGCAATTTGTGACTATAAAGAGGTTTTTTTTACTATATTTAAGTTCATTACACAATATTGGGTGCTTATATAGAGGTGTGACTATATAGCGTGTGACTATAGAGAGGTTAAACTGTATTACTTTGAAATAACGTATAGATGAGAACTTATATAGTATCTAATATTAAAAAATTGGCAAAAGAGGATTTGGTTATGTATATTTAGCTACTTGGTTGGATGATATATAAAAATTGATTATAATTGTGTAAAGTGCATGAACCATCTTGTATGTACAAAACTATTGATTTTTTTGTATTTACTGAAATTTAATTAGCCAGCAAAATTTTTCAAAGTAGTAATGTTATACAGTATACTACATTATTCTGATGGAAATATAACTCTGGTAGTACTATATTAATGCCGTAAGTAGTCACTACTCTAATTATACATAATTACTAGGTCATTGATTTATATTAGCCAGACAAATGTTGGTTTATAAACCAGACCTCAAAGAAGAGTCTTCGAACACTTACTATTCATATGAACTTGCACTTACCAAATTATTTGAATATATATACAATGTCTGAATTATTTGTATATACAAATTTCCTAAATGATAAGTGTCTAGAGACCTTTCTGATCTTCAATTTATATAATCTTGGTTTAGGTTGATGTCATATAAGTGAAAGTTTTTAATAGAAATTTTGTGATTATTAAAATTATGTGATAACAATAGAGAATTTATCCAATTAGCTATCTGGGTCTGACTTGTAATACCGAGGTTATCCAATATCTATATAATTATCAGTATATCCAGAGGGTCCAATTTCTACCACCAACTCAAGGTTGAGTTAAGATTTAGTTTAAATTCGTATTAAACTTGAGCTTACTTCTAAGTTGGTTTGTAGAAACACTAATTAGATTCATTAATAATGCAAGCAAGAAAAACTTTTATAGCAAGTTTATATGTGTATTTCTTAAGTTAAGTTTATAACTAGCTCAGGTCTGATTTGGGCCAAGTCATGTGATTGTTCAGAGCTAGCTCAAGCTAGCTCAGCTTAGCTTAAGAGCCAAAACGAGCTGGTTTGGCTAATGCCATCTCTATGTATTAATAAACTACATGCTGTGCTTTAAAAAGAATAATAGGCTTTTAATAGAATTTTTAAGTTTTGTAATAGAATAATATTTCTAATATAAACTAACTCACTTTAACTCATACTGGTTGTAGAGCTCATTTTTGTAATTCTAATGGTAGTAAGATTGTTAAAATTGGCCCTGTAGTTCTTGAGATATTTAAAGTTTTTTTTTAAAGATCATATAAAATTTCTTTATATTTTGTAAAGAAATTTTATATAATCTTTAAGAGAAAAGTTAAGATATCTCAAGAACTACAATGACAATTTTAATAATCTTACTACCATTAGAATCACAAAAATGAGCTCTATGACTTTTATTAGAGCTTGAAGAAAGGCTAACTTAGTAAAAAAAGATAACTTTTCTTTGTAGCAGCACCAGACTGAACTCTATTATAAAATTCATATTAAATTTGCTCTAATTTTCATTATGATACTAGTGCTGGCTACTCATGGATCATCACTTAAATTTATAAAGCAGCTTTTTTTTGCATTAATATTTTAAATTATTCTACTTACCTTTCAAAAAAATTCTTAAAAAACTGTTCTTGTAAAAAGAATATTCTTTTATAACATTTTTTATAAAGAGGAAAAAAGATATTATATACATGTAGATTTTTTCTTTATACTGTTTTGAAAAAGTTTTATATAAAAGTATATATACAAAATTAATATTTTATTTAATATTATAGTATTTTGTTTGGCTTCTAATATTATAAATTTTTTTGTTAATAAAGAATTATATGAGTATTGTTAGTAGAAAACCTGTCATTGGGCTTTCAATATTTAGTTGGCTTTCTGTATTCTATCTACAGACAATCTATTATTTAAATAGATTGTCTATAGATAGTATGCAGAAAGCTAACTAAACATTGAAAGCCCAATAACAGGTTTTTTATTAATAGCACTCATATAATATTGGTCATAGCAAGCTAGTAAAATAAAAAACTTTCAATATAATTATATAGCTATATATTTATTTTTATCTACTATTAAAACTATAGCTAATCTTATGCACATATATATATATATATTAGTTATAGCTAAACAGAACAGGATACAGCAATTCACATAAATAAATTTTTTGTTAATTATTCTTGAGAAGTTCTATTATAAGTAAGACCAAAGTATAGAAGTATAAAAAAAAAACAGAAAGCAATAGTTAAAAGAAGTAAAAGCATAGAAGATCAAGAACAAATATAGAAAACAATGCTAAATAATATATAGTTGGCATAAGTTAAATATTAGAATGTGATGGAATAAACTAATCGTCAATACAACATCAAGTTATCATTGTAAAAAAGTTTTTTTGTAATCTACCAATTTAACAGAAGCATCTGTTAAATATATGTTTTTTAAACATGATATAAATATTATTAAATGAATGAAGTTTATATTTACCCCCTAATAATTTTATAAAGGTTAAATATATGATTTAAAAATTATTATGTGAATAAAGTTTATATTTAATCCCTAATAATTTAACAAAAGATTAATAAAACATAGTTCATTGGATTTTCATCAAATTAGTAATTTAACGATTGTACTTACGTTCTAATAAACATTGTAAATTATAAATTTATATGTAAATTATATTTAAAATCACCAAATTATAAATTTAAGCAAATAAGTATATTACAGATTGTACTTACGGGCTAATATTTCAACAAAAGTATTGTTAAATATATATAATCAAGTCAATTACAATTTATTTCAAGAACAATTATTCAAAGCTTATACTTACACTCTAACAATTTAATAGAAGCATTTGTTGAGCATATAATATTTTTAAATTAAAATTTATTTCTGAAATAGTTATAATAAAGCTTATACTTACGGACTAATTTAACAGAAGTATTTGTTAAATGTATATTTTAGACATAAAAGGTATTTATATGATTTAAAAATTATTAAAAGATAATTTTAAAATTAAATATAATAAAGCTTATACTTACCCCCTAATAATTTGATATATGATTTAAAAAATTATTAAAAGATAATTTTAAAAATAAATAATAAAGCTTATGCTTACCCCCCTAATAATTTATTAAAAGATTTATAAAACATAATTTGTTAGATTTTCATCCAATTTAAATTATATAGTTATACATAAATCATTTTAAAATCACCAAATTACAACTGCAAATATTATATAATAAAGGTTATACTTACACTCTAATAATTTAAAAGATGCATTTATTAAATATATATTTCAGACATACAGTTAAAGATATTTTTATAAAATAAATATAATACAGTAAAGCATATACTTACCCTCTAATAATTTAATAAAAGATTATTAAACATATATATATATATATATTTAGACATAAAGATAAATACATGATTTAAAAATTATTAAATAATAATTTAGAAATAAATATAATAAAGCTTATACTTACGTCCTAATAATTTAATAAAAAATTTATAAATCATAATTCATTAGATTTTTATCAAATTATAAATATAAAGACTGTGCTTACGTTCTATTGCATTGTAAATTATATAGTTATATATAAATAATATTTAAAATCACCAAATTATTAAATAATACTGTAATTAGAAATAAATATAATAAAACTAATACTTATGCCCTAATAATTTAATAAAAAATTTATTAATCATAGTTTATTAGATTTTCATCAAATTATAAATTTAAAGATTGTAATAGACATTGTAAATTATATAGCTATACATAAATAATATTTAAAATCACCAAATTACAACTTAAATAATATATAATAAAGGTTATACTTACACTCTAATAATTTAAAAGACACATTTGTTAAATAAATATTTTTTGAAATAAAGATAAACATATGATTTAAAAATTATTAAATAAAAATTTTAGAAAAATAAATATAATTTAATAAAAGATAAATAAAACATATATATATATATTTAGACATAAACATCTATACATGATTTAAAAATTATTAAAATAATAACTTAGAAAGATAAATATAATAAAGCTTATACTTACGTCTTAATAATTTAACAAAAGGTTTATAAAACATAGTTTGTTAGATTTTATCAAATTATAAATAATATTTAAAATCACTAAATTATAAATTCAAACAAAATAAATATATTACAAAAATTGTACTTACAAACTAGTATTTCAACAGAAAGTATTTGTTAAATATATATAGTTATATATAAACATGCTAATTAATATTTTTCAAAAACAATTATAGTAAAACTTATACTTACGCTCTAACAATTTAGCAGAAGCATTTGTTGAGTATACATCATTAGATATATTATTCATAGATTAAAATTTATTTATGAAATAATTATAATAAAGCCTCTCTAATATTTTAATAGAAGTATTTGTTAAATGTATATTTTAGAAATAAAAGAAAAAACCGGAAGGGATAGAATTAAACAACTCTCTAATGTCCAACCTGATTGTTGCTAACCCTTGCGGAACCGTGCAAGCCGG